>WSLM01000210.1:0-24181 GCA_019677335.1 Ceratobasidium sp. UAMH 11750 | reverse complement strand
TGCCGACGAGCTAACCCACTTATATGCGGGTGTTACCTGGGTCCGAGCCCCAACATCCCGGGCTTACCGGGCTGATCTGAATGTGCGAACAAAACCCAGGTGCGTCTATCCTTATGCAACTAGCTGTAATTGAATAAGGTCAACAGCCCCGAACTTGGTGCGCGCTTGTCTTCTCCACATGATGCTCCACTATATCTTCGATGGTTGGAGCATGTGGCGGTGGCTGTGCACGGACAGGAACAAGTGGCACCGCTGTTTGCTCGGCTCCGATCGATCCACCAACACAGCCCCGTTGTTGACAACGGCGATGGCGGTCATAGTACTTTTTGCCCCGTGTTGGCTCTCTACTCCCTGTTTACGTCCATGTCCAGCTTGTTGGTTTTCTCGAGTCTGCTCATCCTCGTTGCATCGCTGCAGCTCAACTCGAAAATCGTAGACGACTCGTACGACTATGACCCAACACGACCCGACGGAATCCAGTACAGCCCAGATTGGGTTAGTAATCCTAGCCTTTCTGGGTCTTCTCCCAGGTACAACAACACCTTTCATTGGACGACGACTCCTCAGGCAAGCTTTATTTATTTCTTCCAAGGTAAGTGACGTCATACCGTCAAAACACAATCTCATACTCGTCCAGGAAACGCGATATATTACTATGCCGACAAGGATACCTCGAACGCTCCCGTATCAGTCGCACTGGATAGTGGCGACGAAGAGTTTGTCAACGCTACGGCCCCGTCAACCCAGACTCAGCAGCTTTTGTGGTCGAGGACGGGGTTAGGACCGGGAGATCACCAGGTCGTGGTCAAGCACAACGGTACCGCAAGCCAGTATCTCGGGCTGGATTATCTTCGGTGAGTTCTTGTGGTTATCCATATGATTAGTTGGTGATTAATGTTCCCTAGAATTGAATCCGATCACGGTTTCGCGCCAAACATTTCGGGGCCGTGAGTACAATATTCCAATCATAGATGAATGATTTTCAACCTTTCACTACTACTAGTGCAGCGTCCACTGTACCTCTAGAAGCTCTACTTGTCGACGACACCGACTCGTCCCTCGTCTATTCCTCCAACTGGACAACCAATGTGAGTTGACGTCAATCCCTCCAATGACGTCATCTAACCTTGTCCCTAGCCAGCTGGGCAATACGGCGGTTACTTTGGTCGCAGCCTCCACGTGTCCGAGACCCCGGGCGACTCGGTCACATTTAAATTCAAGGGCACAGCCGTTTGGTATTTTTCTAATACGAATCGTCGACACGGGAATGTCCAGATTCGAGTTGATGGTGGGGCGGCTGAGCCTGTGAGTGCGTATGGGTTTACTTGGGTATGTATCTTTTTTATTTTAGAGTTTGCGGGGCTTACGTGTACGGTTGTAGTTACAACAACAACTGCAATGGTCCAAGACGGATTTATCGGATGGGGAACATACACTTGTGATGACACATGCCGACGCTCCTGGGATTCGTATGACATTGGATTATTTTAGGTGCGCTCAAATGATTCGAACAGCAACTCGGACTTCTTACCCCCTGGATCTGTCAAACTAGGTATCTCCCTAGGTCCGTTCCATTCCTCATCACCAAAAGCGCCGCTCACACATCCACCTAGCCAATCTTCCTCGTCTACAAACGGAAAGTCTCACCTGGGCGCAATCATAGGCGGTACGATCGGAGGAGTTGCCCTTCTAGCCCTTTGCGCACTCACGTTCTTCTACCTCCGACATCGGCGTTCACTTAAACTCGGGTCTGTAAACTCGATTGATCTTCTTGGCCGTGGCGAGCGTGAGACGCCTATGCTTCCCGAACATGCGCCTGTACCGTATGGATCTTATCCCCAGCCCACGTGGGATCATACAGGGCATACCTACCATGTACATCACCCGCATCATATACCCGGTGCGTCTACTCTTTCAAATTCCTTTCAGCTGATACGATTCTGTATAACAGGGGGACGTGAAAAGCGGAGGGCGAATCAAGGGAGGGCGGTTGTTCGAGCGCCGACGGGGTCGGACAGTTCGTTACTCTCGTCTTCTGCGAGTTCGAGTTCGGGAAGGTCGGTGGTTGTTGGGTCCGAGCGGTCGAGGATGTTGCCGCCGCCATATCCGAGCTAGAGTAGTGCTACTTTCTCAGGGGCTTCTGGGGCTAGAATTACACTATCTATCAATTCAAATGGATTGGGTACAACATGGAGTAACGGTCTCGTACTGGTCGAGTATATTACCCGACGGTTTCATGCCCCCCGGGGCGTTTTCCGAGACTGTATGCGCTTTGATGTGTGTATTTCCGCTTGTGTTGAGGGCCGGTTTCAATATTTGAATAGGCATTGAAAGCGTTCCGAATATAGGACTAGAGTTTGCGCCTGGTGAATTGCGGGAATAATCTGATTGGCTGATTTTGCGTGGCGAAATGTGGCAAACAGTGAGCCACAATGATGAAAGGTTGCCACCTTGCGTTTATAGCCACACAGTCTCTCTCCCCGCATCTCATTCCTCCTACCACCCCATCTTTCTTTTCAACGCAGTATTTGTGTTCTTTTCCACCCCTTGGTCCATGGATGCACTTTATGGAGGTGATCATTGGCCCGTCCGGCTCACGACACGAGCCGATGGGCAACTCCGAGCTCTCGAGCGTGATCAGAAAGTGTTCAAGACTGTGCACAATAGGATCGAGTACGTGAGATAGCGCGCTAATAGGCAGATTGTTTACATCTTTTTGTCTCTAGCGAGTTGTCATCCGGAGAGTTTAATTGGAATAACCACCGGCCCGTTATCGGCAGTACGAAATACATTCCGATCTATCGAGCAAAACTTCCATTCGATCTTAGGGTTATCTACCAAATATCTGTCGAGCCGGATGAAGAAAAGATGGTGAGTGTTGAAGATGATTACAAGATCGCTAGCTAATGGGACTGGCGCTTGCCTGAGTCGTTCAGTACGACCGTCAAGGTAGGCGTGTTGTGTTTCTGATAGCTTCACCAATGCTAAGAGATCGTTTTAACTTCATACTCAGTCATATTGATTTTACGGATCGAATCAAGAGCGCATGTCGATTACAATTTTTGGGTCAAGGTCTCGCGGCGATTGGTGATTGATAAAGGACCGGAGTATCGACGACGGTGACTCATTTCACACTCGCTTTGGAGATATCGCCTTAACTGAGTTACGCTACCTCTCTGTAGATGCATTTACCGTTGGGATTCCTACTTGCCCGCCAAGTTCCCACGTGCGGCTTATCGGAATTCCGAAAAGGCAGGATCCGTCGGGTACGAGGAAGCGAGGAGCAAAGAGTGTATTGAATGTAACTAGGAGGTATGCACCTGGGATTCCCCAGAGCCTTCATTTACAACTTGTGCTGCCACAGGAACTTGTCGGCGACTAAAAGCGCGATGAGAGGATTATTGCGGAATTGCCGTCGTAAAGGCACCCAAGCGCGTGACATGGTGGCATGCTTCGACGCCCTTGGGTACAGGCGCAAGCTTGATTTTGAACGCCAGTCAATTTTTAACACATCTAGTCCACCTGCTGGAGACCTGTCATGTAGTTGTCATATAAAATGTTCATTTATTTAGAGGCCTTCCAGCTTCACTTCCAACCCCTCGGCAAATTGAGGTCGATGCAGGATTGCTCTCAGGCACTATGGCTAGCACAATTAGGAGTTGTGTGCGCAGAGGGGCTGGGGTTATATCTCGGATTGGGTTCGATTCATTGTGTGACCACCGAGGTGCTTTGCCAGCCTATATGCGCGTTGATACCCGTGTTTCTATTTGCGTTTAGGGCCGGCTTCGATATTTGAGTCGGAATCAGGGACGTTCCCAGTGTGGGAGGAGAGATTACGCCAGGGAAATTGCGAATAATTTGATTGGATGATCCATGTGTGGCACGCGACCAAATAGTGCGCTACAGAGATAAAAGGCCGCCACCTCACGTTTGTAGCCACAACTTTGTTCCCCCCCTCATTCGCGTCTTTGCTGCAATCTTCCATTTCATCCCTTGCTCCATGGATGCTCTCCCTGGGGGCGGCCATTGGCCCGTATTGTTAGCGACGCGAGCTTATGGACAACTTCGGAAGCTCGAGCGTGATCAGAAAGTACTGGAGATAGTTCACAAGAGGATAAAGTACGACAGTGAATGTGTTAACCAGAAGTCTGCTGACACTATAATGTCTCCAGAGGGTTGTCTTCGGGGTGCTTTACTGACGACAACCACCGCCGAATCATAGGCACTACGAAATACATTCCAATCTACGTTGCCATGCTTCCTTTCGACCTCAGAGTTATCTACCATTTCTCAGTCGACCCAGATGCGCAGAACAGAGTGAGTACTCGACTCGAGTGTGGGATCACTTGTTGAATAGACTTGACTTTCTCATAACTCAGTACGATCACCAAAGTATGTGAACGGTACAACGATGACGCTTGGAAATTGGCTCATTCCATATCTAGCCGTTAGAGTTCTACGCATCGAGTCAAGAGCCCATGTCGACTATCGGTTTTGGGTAAAGGTCTCACGCCATCTGGCCGCCAAAGGATCCGAATACCAACGACGGTCAGTTGTTTTAGCCGACGAAGTCCTGTTGGCTGAACAGTGTCATTCTCCCTTCAGTTGTACGCATGGTTATCCACTTGGAAATCCCTCAGAGTTCCACTATTCGCCGTCCAAGTTCCCTTGCGCAGATTATGGAAATACTGACGCGTCGGATTCCATTGAGTACGAGGGTGCGGAGCAAGAAGAGGAGGCTGGGCATGATCAAGAGGAGGTGGGTACTCGATATGTTATGCATGTTTCGCTGATAATTTATGTTACCGATTGCGGTAGATTCAAAACATAATTGGGTAAGTCATAAGGTAATTTATGTTTAAAAGACGCATTGATCTATCTCTGCGGTAGTTTGGAGCGCTACGTCCCCTTTTCAAAGGCTCTGTACAACTGTAAGTCCGGCATGCCACTTCCTATCGTCATAGCTTACACATCGAGATAGCAATCGTGGCCGACATTGACGTGGACCTACCTATAGTCCTTGAGTAAGTATCTATGTGTTTACCTATGTGCCTTCTGATGAAATGAATTCGGCTCCTTTAGCACGCACGAACGGGAGGTAGTCAATTGCACCAAAGCTTCTATAGTTATCGGGCGAAGTGGTACAGGTAATGATTCCCAGTGACTTACGAGTAGCCTTGTCACCTGAATTTGAAATACAGGGAAAACCACAGCTCTAATTTACAAAATGCGAGCTGTGGACCAGTCAGCGCGATTGGTGGAAGGCACTCGACCTATTCGACAGTTGTTCGTGACTCGGTCCCGGGTGCTCGCTCAGCATGTGGAATCGACGTTCCGCGGCTTGATCCGGTCGGCAGAGCTCGCATCCAAGACGATGGCCGAGCTCCAAGCGATGGCCGAGGAAGCACGACAAAAGCCGAATCAGGCGCTTGCTGAATTTGATAACGAGATTGATCTGAGGGAGGATCTTCCCGCTTCGTTTTCGGCGCTCAACGACTCTCATTTTCCTTTATTCGTTTCATTTGACAAGGTAAGTGGTTCATCGGTTTGAATATCATCTTCTTTTAATGCTCATCTCCACATATTCCTATCGACCAACCTGGCTCCTAGCTTTGCACACTTCTCGAGGGCGATTTGTTAAGCCAGGATGGGGTCTATCCCAGGAAGACCTTTGCGCGTTATAAGATGATCGAATTCAAGCAAGTCGAGTTCATTGCATATTGTTCCTTCATTAACTTTTTGAATCAGCGATTTTCGTGAAAAGTACTGGTGGAGGTTCCCACGTCAACTTACTTCGCATATGGATCCTGCTTTGGTTTACTCCGAGATCGTTGCGGTTATCAAAGGATCTTCCGAAGCGCTTCAATCAACCGATGGGTATCTTTCACGATATCACTATACGGAAGGTCTCCCTCGCCGTGTGCTTTCGCGACTTCCTGGACCAATACGCGACGTGGTCTACTCGATTTTTGAGCAGTACCAACGTCTAAAGAAAGAAGCTTTTGAATGGGACCATGCTGACAGGTGAGCTCTTTTTCGAGTTGCGGGTCTCGTGCTGAGTTTCCGATCATTATTGGGGTAGAACTAGGCAAATCCTCAAGTATTTTGAACCAAAGGGGGCAGATCGTCTAGTTGACTATCTGTAAGTGCTTTCTGAATCGGTAAGATCAAATTTATTGATGATTTCCGTATCAAGCTACGTAGACGAGGTGCAGGACAACTTGATGCTCGACATTCATCGTGAGTGGAAGTCATGATATCCTGAGTGTCCAGCGATACATTTTTCTTTAGTTTTACGCAAGCTGTGTCCGGACATCCAAGGCACCTACTGGAGTGGCGATACCGCGCAGACCGTGGTCGCTGGTAGCGCCTTCCGCATCAAAGATCTCAAATCATTCGTTTACCAGGACATAGTGCGTCATCAACCATGGAGCGACGCAGACATTTAACGGAATCTTAGCGAGATGACTGGCGGACGCCTCGCTGGGAGATGCCTAGTTCTTTGTTTGCAACTTTCGATTTAACAGTAAACTTCCGCAGTCACAGAGGGATCGTCGGCTGCGCGGCGTCAATCGTCAAGGTTATATACCAATTGTTCCCGGATTCCATTGACAAAATGCCTGAAGAGTCAGCAAAAGTCCGTGGGCCTCGTCCTGTTCTATTTACCGACTCGAGGGATGATCTTTCCCTTTTCGAAGAGTTCGTTCTCGGCTCAAAGTAGGTGTTTTATAGATGAATTCCTGGTGCTCGCTAAATAAAGCCAAGTCCCGGCTCTAAAACCGGTTTCGGCGCACAACAGGCGATACTAGTTCGTTCAGACGCGGTAGCCGAAGAGTTAGATTCAAAACTGGAGGGACTCTGTCCGGTACTGACCATTGCAGAGAGCAAAGGTTATTGCTATCATTTCACAGCCGTACTTCTATGCCAAATAACATTATTTCACAGGCTTAGAATTTGACGACGTCTTGATCTACAACTTCTTTAACCACTCATCAGCGTCATTTGGCGACTGGCAATACGTTTCGGGTCTCCCGATACACAGGCGGTCCTACGATCCTGTGGCGGCTCCTCCGGTACTGTGCCTTGAACTCAAGACGCTTTATGTTGCCATAACTCGCGCTCGGAAACGATGTTGGATCTGGGATTCGGGAAAAACTCTGAACGAGATGAAGGTATGGGTTATTTTCTTGTCTACCTCTTCTTCGCCCCGAATCTGGAGGTTGCTTGCAGGGATACCTTTTAAGCCGAAAGCTTATTACAACGGCTTTCACATCTGAAATGATCGGTCGTATCGGCGGTGAGCTCAATCTCCAGTTCCTAATTGGCTAATTATATCTTAACCCGCTTCATAGTGACTTCTACAACAGCACAGTGGATAGAAAAGGGTCAGGAATATTTCTCATGCGGCTTATACAAGGTAGCAGCAGCTTGCTTTCAACGTGCCGGCCGAGCAGAAGAGGCTAGGACGGCATCAGCATATCATCAGATGTCTCGAGCAAAGCTCAAACACCTTCGATGCGACAACGAATCTAGCCGGGACGCGCTTGTCAAGGCGGCCGATAGCATGAAGCAATGTGCCGTTCAAGCCGCCGGTCAAAATGCTCGACACTATTGGTTCCATGTTGCAAACTGCTTGCAATTGGCTCGTGAATTCGTCGCTGCCTCAGATGCCCTAGTCAATGGCAGGCTTTATGTCCATGCCGTGGGATTGCTTTTCGAGAACGATCAATACGACTATGGAACGACCTTGTTGATACGCTATTCGGATCGGATAGAACCTCAAACCCAAGATACTTTGCTCAATCGATCTCGCCACCATTATTTCGAAACTCGGGACTACGAGTGAGTGGATGATGATTTAGCCGTGAGTCTACATGAACTGAGCCAATACTAGAGCATTGCCTCGCGTCTTTCAGTTTGACTTGGATGCCCAGCTCACATACGCACGAGTGCATGGATACCGCACGCAACTCAAATACCTTCTCAAGACTCACGAGAGATATGATGAACTCGCCGTAATCTATCTTGAGGAGTGGTCAATTTCAGCAGGCGTTGGGTACTCGTTAATAGCTTATCGTAACCATGGTGGCCGTTATCGTCTCGAGCGCGCCGTAGATGCTACAGTCAGTTATGCGCAGCGTATCCTTCTTCTGGAGGGGCAAGACCGCGAACTTCCCCGAAAGAACCTGCAGCGCGCCATTACTCTAGTCATGCACTATCGAGAAGAAATCAACAAAGATAGACAAAAACTGGTATGAACCTTGGGTTTGATTTAATTTGTGGGCACACCTAACTCTCGTTGGATAGCTCGATTTCTTCCAGACCTTGTTGGCCACCGAACCCGTTGGACTGGAGGTCGCCCGGACTTGGAATCCGGATGTTCCGCGCGAAACTGTCCCATGGATGCTAGCCTTCTCTATTGCGCTCATCGATTTCAGCTGGGTCAAAACTAGCTCGTTGGGCCTATTCACTGAACGCTTGCTTGATTGGAATGAATATATCCTGGCGATTCGAAAGGTTACCGATGGCCAAAATCCTTGTAGTTCGGAAGTTGTCCAGCTGCTTCTCGGCATCCGGCCGTTGGGCTCGGATCACTCGGTGCCCTCTCGGACGATCGTCTTTGAAGATTCTCTGATCCTTACGGCTGCACGGCGAGAGAAGTTGGAAATCACGAGCACAGGCATCGGAGAATATTCATTGCGAACGACTGCGGTAAATAGGATTATCAAAGCCGAACTTGCCGCACGTCTCCAAGGGCGACTCCGTAGCCTGCACACGAGTTTGTTAAAGTCCCACTGGACTCGACCATGCTATGGGGTTCGCCGTCTCTTGAATTCATCGTCTCGCTTCGTGACACGAGGGGCTCCCGGTGAAGGGCTTAGGCAGCGCTTTCAAGCTGTGACCTGGGCCATGTGCGACCTGATGCCTATAGTCGAATCCCCGGTCGAGTCCACCCAACAAAATATTGCTCGGAAGTGGGTTCGCAGACTTCATGACCTCGTCTATCCCCCCAGCGGAATCGAAGAGGATCTTTCTATAATTTCTACTCTATCGGCTCTACCTGGCCAAGAGGACTTAGGATGTCTGGTCGTTTCAGAGTATCTTCCCGCCGCAGTGGCAGAGCTCGAGGCTGGTAGCCCACGTCCGGTCGACTTTTTTTCGGCTGTTGTTTCCGTCTTGACGTTGGCCGCACTGCTGGACCCAGGAGCGCTTGACCGTTACGTTCCTAAAAATCACTCACTCCGTCTCGATACCAGCTTCGAGGGGCTGGATGATTCTGGCCGCGGCGACTCGTTTGCAGTCGCAACAACTTTTGTGGATTTCTTCAGGTCGGGACTTCCTGATGGCCTGACACTCATGGTCTCAACGTTGGAGTGAGTTCTCGAAATTCCCGCATCAATACGGATAACTTATCTTGGGATTCTGTAGGCATATCTTAAACTCAAAACTCGACATGGACGCTGCTATCATGGTTCATGTGGTCGAACTAGTTACTCGCGAGATGATCTTTAGTCTGCACGCTACTGAATCAAACACTGGAGATGGCTTTGCAGGTCTGTTGCTGCCACGCTCGTGGGCAAAGTCTCTCGTTAAGACTCAAATACCCCGAAAACCCATGCGAGAAACACAATCACAGGAATCGTTTGTGCGAGCGCTGGCTACTTTGTCGACTGGACTGAAATTTGAGACTTGTAAGTTGCCTCTGTCCCGAAAATGCGCTTATTTGACAAGTTTTTCTAGACCGTTGGACTGTCGACAGTATCAAGTTGGGCAAGAATGTTGATATGCTGCATATGCTCAGTTTACGCCTGTGCGTCATGTTAGCCCAGACTGGTAGCTCGTGCTAATGGTTTTGGCAGGTTCTGGTGCGCTTCGATGTGTAAGTTCTTAAGGCTGTACCGAAGGGATAGTTGCTGATACTGTTTAACAGTTGTTTTGAACGTCACGCCGAGCCATGCCTCGGTGCCGGCAACGCTCCAAACACTGCGCACTATCGCAGCCAATCTCAAACTATTACGCTCTACTCCGCGAGACCCCGAGAACACAACATCTTGCGATGTGTGAGTCGCTCAGCGATGCATCTCCAACTGCTTGTTCTCATCGACTTGAGTTGCTTCCATAGGTTTTCGAGGGCAGTTGATCACACCTCCTGCCTCGCAGCCCTACGTCAGACATTGCGCCATGAACAACTCGTGTTGTTATCGAATCGAGAGAAAGATTCTGAGCGTGTTAGAGGGTGGTCAAATGTTTCGTTGGTTCAGTATGTACGACCCTCGGATCTAATCTCGAGAAGGAAGTGGTAGTTTGATGCGACGAGGAACGTTTAATGTAGAGGCCAACAGTGGTACAACTTTTTGGTTTGGTTGCTTGGTTACTGTTTTGCACTTGAAACGTGTAGGATACGGCCAAAAAACATATTCAATGCGCATTGTTTCCCCGCCCCAAATCCCCTTGTCCAGACCAAGTGTGGGATTCGTGTGGCTTTGAACCAGGTGGCAAAGTTATCTGGAGGCATTTTATAGTAGATAGAGTTTCCGGTCGAGTGCTGGACCCAGACTATAACGCCGGGTTATGCCGAGTTGTGCCTGGCGCTTGTTATGACCCTTTTATTTTGCAAATTGCCCTCCTGTCAGTGTCCTCTTTTGAATGACTCGACCACCTGTTGGTACACCCAACATGCTAAACTTTTGGAATGCCTGGTACATTAAATGGTGCATGATCCTGGATAAGCTGCCACACTTCATGCGCTAGCTTTCGCGTCGTGCCGCTCGAAAGACCCGTTTTGGGCTTGGCACCACAACTACAGTCTTAAGTTTATCGTATTCTCTCGCTTCACCCGCCCAAGGATCCGCGACCATGCAAGGCTACCTTGAACAGTGCTAGTTGCGCGTACTTTCGAGGTTATCGATTCCTCGGCTCTTGCTCTGCTAGCTGTCTTATCATTACACCGGCCAGCGTTTTACATTTGATCACGAATTTCGTCTAGGCCCACTCGTCTGCTAAGCAAGTCGCTGGAACTTTTGATCAGTTACAGATTGATTTCGACAGGATAGAACTCTAATATCACCACGGTTTTTTCAATCGAGATGGGAAGGAACCTATATCGCAAGTGCCTTGTGTTTAGATAACATTGTTTTTACCACGAAAAGCTTTCCTCATAGAACCCAATCTTATCCGCCGGGATGTCATCCCCAAGACAATCAACGCATGCCGTGCGAACCTGGTCCACCATCCCTGCCGGCCCACAAACAAAGAACGCAACACGCCCAGCACGATCCATTCGAAGCTCCTCTTGTACTAGTTTGCTCAGGTCCGGACGCAGACCTGGAGCATCCTCTGCCCCCTCTCCGCCAACGCCGGTATAGTAGATCCTAGCGTCAATATTGCCCGGGAGCATGGACCGCACGGACTTGATGAGCCCCGCGTCGCGCGAAGCCCAGACAAGGGTGGCGTGCCGGCCGCGAGACTTGAGATCCTGGGCGTATGCGAGCGCAGGGGTCACGCCTATGCCGCCAGCTACGAGTATCACGTTCTCATACAAGTGCAAAGGGTAGGGCTCTCCATATGGACCTTCGAGGGAGATAGGTACGTCGGTCGCCCCATCAACTGCCAACAGGTGATTCAACAGAGTTCGAGTTGCGCCCGAATGCGGTTTGACAAGCATCGTGATACAAGGACGAACGGCGGGTTGAGCCCCTGCTCCTGTCTTCTTCATGTCGCTCTCCTTGGATGTGCTCTCCTGGTCGCTCGAGTTTGATGAGTCGACCTCGGCTTCGGACAGTACCCAGGTTGCGACCGAGAACGGATGATTCTCCCACGGCCGACGAAGTTGCAGGGTGGGGAAGTATGCGAAGTAGTACGTTCCGGGCTTGACGAGGTGAGGCTCCAGGCGAGGGAAGACAGTGAGCTTGATGATGTCCTGGGCCGAGTTCGGGACAAGCTCCGCTATCGCCGAGCCACTCGCTGAAATAGATTGTGTTCAGATGTTGAATTCTAAAACCAGGTTGTTGGAAACTTACTATGTCCGATACTACCCTGCAACCCATTCATCCAGACCGAGATAAACCGCAAAGAGCGATCCGCAAGCCACATACCAACGGCTACATAACTAAACGGAGATATCGGGTCAGTTTGACCATCGTGATCTTAACCCGTCTATGCTCACATCCAGTTGAGATAGCCATATCGCCAGTTGAATCGGAAAGTCATATGATAGTAGCATCCGACAATCGTGATAGCAGCAAAGAAAACATGTAACACCAGGAATATCTCGTACGACCATCGCCGGAACGGGAGAACCGCAAAGCCGACCATGAGGCATAAGACCACAGTAGCGACAAAACCTGAGTATCATTCAGTCGAGCAAGTTCGGTCATTGGTTGAATTGGACTGACCCCACTGCATATAGGGCATCGCTCCCTCGGACCTGAATTGAGACCAATCTCCTGTGTTCCGGTACCATTGCACCGTCCACCCGACGCTATGAACAACCGCTTGGAAAGCACACATTCGTGCTACGGTGCGTGGCAGGTGTCAGTTCCGCACCTCCACAAATTCAACAAGGTGAGTATATGCACTTACCGACCCATCGATGCAACGTGAGCATCGTCGTTGCACTCCATCCGGTCAACCATACAAGTGGGTTGTTCCTTTTTGTCGTTGTATGCGGGCTTTAGCTTTGACCACAACAGGGCAAGAGAAGGCTTACCTTGCTGACAGCAAAATCGTCAACGGGATGAGCGCAAATGATATTAGACCGGCCCGGTTTGCCACAAAACCCATCATCTCCTGCCGCCGGTTGATCGCCCAGTTGTTTGGTTGCACAGACTTGTATGGGACCGAGTTAGCAATCGCCGTCGCTCCGACAAAAAAGATGAGAAACAGAAGCATGAAGCGGGAGGGTAGGTAGCCAAGCCCTCGTAGTATAGGAGCACTTTGTGCCCCATTGAAGAGCGCGGGCAGGATGAGGTATTTTTGCGCCATCGTAACAAACTTGGAAGAGCGAATCGAATTTGAGCGGTATGGTCGGTGAAGCATGAACCGAGATAGCTTGCGTATGGCGCCAAGCATGAGCACGCCGAGTATGACAAACACTAGAATATAGCTAATGGTGATGGATAATTGAATCAGCTGATAAAATGGTCGGATAATGAATATACTTACGACATGCGTTGGTGCCAGCGTTCGTTCCAAGCAAACGCCTGGGCGGTCGCGTAGTCGAAGTCGTACACCTCGTCCCGAACACGCGTGGTTTGATTCAAGGTCTTCATGCCTACAGGTGCGAGCGGCGGCTCGGCTGTGGGCATAACCTCCAGAAGAGCGGGCCATTTCGAGTCCCGGTCGACTTGTAGCCAGGTCCAGTAATGTTCGACCTCGTGCCAGGGCTCGGCAAAGCAGCGAGTCTTGAGGCAGTATGCGACGCTTTGCAGATACGGTTCATACGAAGCTTGGCAGTCCGCAAGAACTCGAGCTGGTATTTTGAAATAAATTAGAGGAGGCTTGTGAAGAGGCATTGAGTGGGCTTACAAATGGCGTGATGATGCTGCTTCATCGGCGGAGTACATGGTAGCTTCCAAGCATCGATGACGCCGTTGCATGACTCGCCGCATTGCAGTTGAAACATGGTTAAGGCAAGGCGAGCACACGACGGACAAAATTGGAAAGAGAACGCAAGGGGGGGAAGCTTGGGGCTCGGGAATATGGGCGCGATGCTCCTTAAGACGGACCGTTCGGATGCTTGGTACAGCATGTGAACTTGGCGAATGCCGTGATGCCCAGAGCCAAGCCAGATTGTGTAGCTCCAATATGCATCCGAGCTTATCCCAGGAGGTGGAATCTGGTGCGGGGATCGAGTTCAACGCTTTTCCATTCCCTTGGTGCATGTACTATTGTTGCGAGGTTTCCAGCAGAGTTTTGGGGTAGGGTGGGTCTATAGTCAAAGCTGGAGAATATATGGCTGTTCAAAATTTGTGAGATGTTATGGAATAACTATTCAAGATCGGATAGACTTCGTACTCGCTCATCGCGTTCGGCGCTAAAATGCCTCAAGCGCCGGGAGCTATTTATGCGATCATTGGACAGCGATATTCGGGGTCCCGCGGCTAGGTTTCCAGAAAACCAGTAATTAAGTCCCCTGAAGCTACCACGAAAGGATACGGCAGTAAGATATTCACATGTCGTGCGGTTTCTCGTAGATCGTGATTACGGTTACTCTACCTCAGGTCACCCCGTGGGTCGTTATAAAAGATACCGGCAGTCTGACCCATCTCCACTACGCGACATGATTTCTCACATACACCCCCGCATGGAGATGCCAGGCATGCACGACGGATCCTCCAACCCGGCAGACTCGAGCATGCCTCATATGTGTTCGGTAAGCTTTACTTGAATACGTTTCCATATCTCATGAGGTCTCACACGCTCCGTGTCACTATTGTAGATGAGCATGGTGCGCAATCCTTTAGCCTCCTTGCCACTATATTTCTCACAATTCATTTCTCTCTTAGCTCTGGAATTGGAATACCATCGACGCGTGCTTCGTCTCTGAACAATGGCATGTTAGAAACGAAGGTCCGCTCTCACAAAACTCAAACTCGTCAATTGAGCTAATTTTGCGGATAGTCGCATTCGCGTTTTCTATTATCAGTATCTTCTTGATTGCTTTCCTCATCGAAGGCACTCGCCGTATGGCCCGCAACTACGATCGTATGTTGTCCGCTAAGCATGGCTCCGCGAGCAAAACTACTAGGTCCGTATTGTGAGGCATATATGCGAGTTAAAACCAGATGGGTAACCGCCAACTTGTTGAATTAAGTGCCCCTCTACGACCCACACTTGGGGACCAGCTCGTGCGCGGTGCTTTTTACGGCGTACAGTTCAGCGCGGCCTACGTCCTTATGCTCATTGCTATGAGCTACAAGTACGTTTTATTTTGCTCATTCGCGGAAATACATATCTGACCTTCCACGGTGCCTTCAAAGCGGCTTTGCAATTTTTGCCATCTTCTTGTAAGTGGGCTCCGGTCCCTGTTTGATGCCCGTTAACGTTAATATTTTTCAGGGGTGGGACGGCAGGATACATCATCTTTGGGGCAGATACCCTAAATCTCGCATCCATCGAAGCATCCAGCGAGGCAGTTCGTGCCGGAGCTTGTTGTTAGCGCACACGAATGCGTATATTCCTACGCGCATTGATTCACCAGGGGACGGCTCAGACTGTAGTCCAACTTCTGAGTTTGTAATTTTCCTTCTCGATTCTGGTTCACGTACTATATCTGTCGTTTGGAACGTTCCCTCTCAACAAGATACAGTGCCGACATCCCTGTATGCGCTGTACATTGACATGAAACGCAACCGTAATCTGGTACAATAAGTATCCGAGTTGACGAGCTTGCTCCGAGATATGAGGCTATTCAGCCGTTGCAATCAATCGTATATGAGGCCCCACTGCGCCAAGGTACTTCAAGTTTAACGACAATTGTATTATCCAATTTATTTTTGAGCTGTTTTTGCTTCTACGCATTCCAGACTTTAGACACGGCAATTCTCAATCTTCATTATGATAATATCCTCCGCTCCCACCGCTTGAAGCTCGTCCATCACCACCGCCACCCTCTCTTGCTCCACCATACTGCTTACCGCGGCCCACTCTTCCCCATCCAGCAAGCTCACGGTAGCAGACCGCCTGCCTGGTGTAATCGCCTTGGCTTGCGCAAGATCCGTTCGCCGGACGTTGTACTGGCACAGCATGTACTTGGAAGACGCGACCACCCCCGCAAGTCGTAATTTCAGTTGTTCGACAAGCGTAGACATGTGCGGTTTCTTAGGACGCGAGGACAGAATGAGTACGGCCTCGCTCGACATGATCGTGGTAATGGGCTTGAGACCGGCTACTCGCATAGTTTCACCAGATTCTGAGCCACTAGTCAGCTTTATCGACGGCAGCAGGATGGACTTACCAACTAGGTCAACTATAGGACAATATAGGTGTTATGGTCTTGGGTGTTAGCGTTGCTAGGGTACTTGAATCAATCGTTGCGCACCAATTCCCTCCGCTAGTCCGAGAGTGCATGCGGTCTCCACACTTCCACTAAGATATTCGATCTTAGTCTTGGTACCCATCCGCCTGTCAATTTTGCCGAAATGTTCGCCAGCTATAGTCTCGAAGCTCCTCGCAATCTTTTTCCCTGCCAAATCTTCCTCGCACTCGATCTTGCTGTTTGCTGGCACCTGAACCTGAAGTTTGTACCGACCAAACCCAAGCTGCAGCATTTCCTTTGTCAAAGACTGCATCCCCGATTCGAGGACTACATCTTGGCCGGTAATACCAATATCGACGTTGGACTGACCTACGAACCGGGGTATGTCGGCTGTGGGCAAAAACACGCTATATGATATTGTTCGTAAACTGAATTGCTGCCTAGTATGTTTCATAACTCACAGTGTAATGGGCAGGTTCTTGACGACGCAGATGCCGAGCCTGCCCGGCTCCGCAAACTGCAAGTCAACACCTTTAGGAACACGGTTAATAACGAGCAAAGCTATCTCCGATTTAACGTTACTTACGTCTCAACAGATCCATGCATTTGTCGTGCAACCGGCCTACACACCGATACTTGAGTGATGCGAACTCATCGCGGTTGAATCGCTCACCCTTTTTAGGTACCGCAAAAAGCAACCGGTCATCGAAAGAGTTTGAAATAACCGAAGGCGAAGGTATCAGGGTGGACGACGATGCGAGTTTGGACACCTGGGTCAGGGCCAGAGTATTGTGTACACCACCCGTCTTGGTGGTGTCAACCCTCAG
Organism: Ceratobasidium sp. UAMH 11750; assembly: GCA_019677335.1. NCBI lineage: Eukaryota > Fungi > Basidiomycota > Agaricomycetes > Cantharellales > Ceratobasidiaceae > Ceratobasidium > Ceratobasidium sp. UAMH 11750. The sequence continues at coordinate 7,375 of WSLM01000210.1, read as the reverse complement.
AACTCCGGGATCGGCGGGATCGGTGCCTCTGGGTCCGAGGGTGAGGAGATCCGCGAGTGGTGAATCATCTTCAAGCTCAGGGGACCCATGAGTGTCGATCTCGGCGTTAGGAATCTCATCGATTGCTGCAATCTCGCTGGCTGGTCGACTGACAGATGGAGTGTGGTTCCGTGAGAAGATACTGGACCGGGAAGAGAACGTGTTACCGTCCTGCCGAACCACATTTACAAACAAGCGTCCTAAATCAACACTCAATTGATCAATTGAATAGGAAATACGCAGCAAAAAGCCGCTTACCTCGTGCAGGGATAAACGAACTGGGGGGCCCCCAAGTAACGGGGGCAACCTTGTCGTATGCAACCTTAGTGACCGAACTGAATATGTGCGGCTCCTGTTCCTCGTCTGAAGATACAGAAACAGTCGAGGGACACGAGCTCTCGGTCGGGCTACCTCCCGACAGAGATTCCGAGGAGCTTGATGACCTTGAGCAACGCTGCGACGATATATGACTCAAAGGATTGGAAAGAGTCATTTTTGCGGATCAATTTTCGAAAGGCGGAACTTGGCGCAGTGAAGTGAAAGGTGAACCAACAGGCTACGCATGACTCGAATTTTATAGGTTTGTTCGTCACCCCTACAATCTATAAGACCAAGACATTGATCAAAAACCCAAACCAAAAGAACGTGTCCTGCGTTACTCACCTCTGCACCAGAACTACCAACCAGTCCAACGGCTATCACCAGATCACATGCCCGAGCGCGGCTTGGTGCCATCACCTTTCGAAGGCGCCCTAGAGTTCACAGCGCCTCGCTGCTGCGTACCAGTACCGGAGATGGTGGTCAGGAAGAGGAAGCTGAAGGTGTCGTGAGTCCGTGTAACGGAAAGCGCCTTTATAAGCGCCAAGCCCACGTGCTCCCCGACGCAAACAAGGGTTCTTCAGGATCAGATCTCGTGTTTATTCCACGACTACCCCACAATCTAAAACCAGATCACTGATCGCACAATTTGGAAAGGATAACCTCTCTGGCCGGAAAGGATGATCCTCGGTAAGCGAGCCTGGAAGTCTGGGTAGACTTCCGCCATTTGGCTCCTCGGCGGTGCCCGTTCACCACATGATCGTGAGGGTACAGGCTGTATCCTTACCGCTGAATACTCCAAGGTTAAAAGTATTCAGACACCAGGCCTCCTCCAGCACCCACCGACTACCATCCGAGATGACCAACTACCTCAACTCTCAGACTCTTCCTCCTCCCCGCCCTCCAATCAAGGACACCGACCCGTTGTTTGAGAAAACACCCGCTGAGGATTACGACTTGAATAGTATTATTCCCGTGCCTAAACGGTTATTGGAAACCGACCTTGTCCGTGTCGAGCCATTGATCGTGAGTCAAGCACCTTGGTCGAGAGTTTTAGTTGTTGGACTAATCTTCTGGGCATAGCCATCCGTCCATGGCGAACGTTTGGCCGAGGAGTTCATGAAACAACACGAGGATCCTGATGTGTTCTTTTACCCCTTTCCGTACGGCAAACCTTATAGTAAGTTCATTTCCGATAGAACTTAGCAGCACGAGACTCACGTGTCTTGATCATGTTTAAGCTGCGAAGCGTGAAACGTATCTGTACCTCGAAAAACAACGCCGCCGGCCCAATTTCCTACATTTTGCCATCATCGACAAGAATTCGGGAGAGCTTGCAGGGACTTATGCGTAAGTTGAATGCAACTTTCCCGGCGAGCTCAGTCTCAATCGCTTAAACTATGCATCAAGCCTAGGTTGTTCTCCGGACCAGGCTACGCTTGATGTCCGTACGATGGCTCTCAAGATATTCCCCCCATTCAGAGGCACACATATTCTTTATCATTCAACCTACCTTCTCCTCTCGTATGTCCTCAATCCGATCTCCGAGGGTGGCTGTGGCTTCGTGCGATGTGCCTGGCGTAGCTCATCGGCGAACCCCAAGTCGGCTCGAGTCGCTGAAAAAATGGGGTATACGCTTGAAGGTCCTATGAGGTTAGTCCCCGTTCAATCAAAAACATGATATCACCTGAATTTCCGTGCTTCCTAATGATAGATGCTACGAAGTATCTGATGCATACGAAGGGTATCCCTACGAGCATTTCCAGGTCGCTGCCGACGGGACCGGCCGGCTAATCGAAGATGCCGTCATCTACTCCATGACACACTTTGACTGGTTGCGTGATGGCAAGAAACAGCATATGGAGGCTGTATGCGCTAGATGGAAGTGATCGCTGATGTATCTTTCAGCTGAAATATATCAATTGACCTGTTGAGTAGCCGCCTGTTCCGTCTGAGTTAAACAAACGAAATTTTGTGATTTGTGCTATTATACAAAGACACCAGCACACCCACTAGGGTTGTTCCTGCAACTAGCCCAGGCGGAGCAAGCATTTCGGGGCGGCTGACGAAGCGGCAATTGTATTTGGCCTTGTTTTAGTAGCGACAGTTAGCTCATCTAGTTTGCTCCTTTGCAGTCATCATGTGAAGTTATACTAATAGGTAACTGTATCATGGGTACATGATATTATCAAGTTATGAAGAGAAGAAATTTGCCGGTCACATTCACCCCATCAACTCACCTTTCTGGCCCTCCTATGTGTCAAGTCTGCATGACACGCTCCAGCAGATGAACTTGGCTCGGTGGGGTCAAGTATGCCTTCTCTTGTACTCGCTTAAATCGAGAGGTGTTGGGTAATGTTCGAAAGCGATTTCGGCGTTTGAGCATGCACACCCCGTAAGGTACCTTTGCCCCCGAGGCGAAGGAATAGAAAGCAAACTATTTGATAGATTTTTCATTGGGATTACATCAATAGTTACCCGACTTGCCCCACGCATTCATCCCACCTTCAACCCAATACGCCTCAACGCCGCGATTCCTCAACACGCTCGCAGCAACGCTAGACGTATGACCCTCGTAACAGACCAAGATAACAACCTTCTCCTTCAGGTGTTTTCCAAGCGCTCCATGCTCGGCCGTCCCCAGCTGTGCATCCATCAACTTCCACTCGTGTGCGAGTGTAGAAGGGTTGGAAAATGGGTTGGGTGACGATTTGGGGCACACTGGGAAGTGCTGCACGTTTGAAACATTTAGAGCCGGGCGCGAACCAACCTCGCGCAAGTCGATAACTACTACCGCCTTGAGGTCCTCGTCTGTTGACGCCTCAGATGGCGTCGGCGACGATGGCGGTGTTATTGGCGGGCGGTACGAGTTAATTTTGCGCTGAGCGGTTTTTGCGGATATCTTCCAGTCGACACCGTACGAATGTGTCGACGTTGAGCAGCTCCGCGTTGTGGATTGGAGGAAATGCGCTCTCTCCTAACTTGGAGACGTACTCGCTGATGTACTGGTATGGTAAGTCACAGATGATGAATGCGCCTGGTACTCTCATGAGAATTATGGATCGAGAAGGGAGAAACGTGGATGCTCACAAGAAACGGTCCCACGCTCATTTCGGAGCTTGGCGAGCCCTCCGTTCTCCTTTTGCCGTTGAAGATATTTTAGCAATCCGACATACGCGAGACCGGAGCTCGGCCCGCCGAGAAGCCCGGTCCGGCAAAGATCGAGGCTAGCCTTATAAGACGAATATGAGTCCACGTACTCGCTACAGTCGATCACTTCGCGCCAAGGCAGATCAACAGATTGGATGAGGTCGATAGGGCGCGGTCCCGGAACGCTAGTAGAATGGTGTGAGCGAAAGCGAAGCAACTGACAGGTACGGTTGCTTACCGGTCTCGAGGTGCGGTAAAGACTCTGAATGCATTACGGTAAGGTTGGAATCTAATAACGTGTAGTCACACTAGCGTACCCAAGATTCACCAAGTCGGGTCGCTTGCTCTTCAAGAAGGCACCTGTCCCGGTCATCGTGCCTGTCGATTTACCCCGTTAGTACTTATCAAGCGGTTTGCGAGCGCACAAATCCTACCAGATGTTCCCACAGCTGCAGCGAATACTGAAATATCTGGTAGCTGCGCGAGGAGTTGTGGACCGGTCCAACGGATGTGTGCCTCGGAATTCTGTTCGTCCAACCAACACGTTAGAAAACGAAATGGTGCGAGCGTGAGGTTATGCTCGCCTGGGGGTTCGAGTATTGCCCAGGGCAGTAGTAGTCGGGACGCTCATGGCCATCCTTCAGCGCCGTAAAAATGCCTCCGTTGACGTCTGCAGGCTCGACTTGGGCTGGTCCTCCGAACAAAGTCCTGGGATGGATGAGCTAAATTAGCGTCGTGCGGAATCTGGATATGAGCGAGGCCGTACAGTTCAAGGCCCTGCAAACAAATGTTGAGGGATAAGGCACGCAACAAGAATGAGAGATCCTCACAAAAAACCTCAACAGATTGATCTTTGCTTGTGACGTCTTGTTCGAGATGTATGCGCAGGTGCTGCCAATGCCGAGGATATTGGCAATGATACTCAACGAGATCACCGTATTGCCAGAACTATATTCGACAATCTTGCGAGTATCGGCGGTTATAGACTCTTGCTCGCGTCCTCGCAGTAGCATGTTCAAAGCTAGAGTTAAACGTCAGACGGTGAAACTGAGCAAAAGTGTATAGCCGCACCAGGCAGAGCCTTAACGTTCCCGGCGGGCAGCGCAGTCATCATCTTTGCATAAATGCGCACGCCATCCTCGACAAACGGATGCTCGGGTAGCTCAACCAGCTATGAGGTGATTTAGCGAGATGGGTGAGTGTGGTGTAGTGCGAACGCGAAAGACGCGCTTACAGGTAGAGGAGGGTTGCAATCAGGGTTGTAGTAGTCAACGAGGGCATTTTTGCCTGAAAATACGTTGAGCGGATTCGACATTGTGAGTGGTTCGGTGTGCTCTTGCAGTACGCCAAGGTTCCTCCCAGCTTTTGAACAAAAGGCCTACAGCCAAGACAGACCGAGTGTTTCCATGAAGGTCACACCACTCTTGGAAGAATCTGGGGTCGTGATGTCCCATGGCCGTCCGCCCGAGCCAAGGATGAACGTGTTACGGGTGTCCGTACCGCTGGTGCGGCCATCATTGCAGATCGGCCTCCAAGGTACGTACACAAGAAGCGAGATGGAAACTAGTGTGCTCGCAATCACTAAGCGAGCGCGGATGTAATAGTAGATCTAGACCCAGGAGTGGCGTGTCCGAATTCGAGAACTCAATGGGTGTCTGTGATTGCGTGTATAAGCACGCAATAGATGACTGCAGGAGCATCGAACGAATGAAAGTCATACGCCTTGCAGTGTGCCTCCTGCGCATATGGAGCGTAAAATGCCTTGGTGCGGAACATACGTATCCAGCATTCAGGCTTGGCACCTGGAGCGCAAAGATCGTTGAGCTTCAAAGGGTATGACAAGGCACGGTCGGATCATAGAACACGTTAGCGGCGATGGACATCCTTGACGCAAGGCAGAACTCATAGACCGTAATCCGACCGTCGCAGTGCCTCTTGAATGAATCACATTGCGTCGCCCAATCAAAGAAGCTTCTCGTAGTTGTGCGCCTCAATCAGTGGAACAGGCTCGTGAACGCTGGCCATCCTATGATTCGGAGGTGGTAGCCTAGCACCCAAAAGGTGACAAGAGTATATCCATCAGACTCTGGATATCTCAAATGGATTGGTTCGACGAATAACTCGGGCGGACATACCACAGACCCAAGGTACAGGCATCCAGAGCGGCAAGTACAAAGCCTGAGTATATTGTAGCAGGATGTACCCTCGTACCGAACTCTCCGGCAGAGCCGGGGGGCTCCTCGCAGCCTCAGGGGTGAGCCAAAATCCCAGCTGATGGAGGGGGCATACGTAGGTCGCGGGTGATATTCGGGGGAAAAACCCCATCACGTGACACAAACCTTGTCCAGTATTTGATTTTAGACATTTATTGTGACAATCGCACCACTGAGCCGCCCCAGCTGACTCCGAACTACACACGGCTTGAGACTCTAGGCCATACATAGTTCAAGTATCGGACGTGCTTACCACCAACGTGGTTGTCCCCAATAGTGCAAGCGCGGCACCTATAGTGTCGACCTTGGCAAGTTTTCTACAAGCAAACATTTAGTCCAGGGAAGAACTCGAAGAATCGTACAACTCACTCGAGTTTGCTAACTTCTGCAGGCTTTAGGAATATCACGGCCGTAGCCGAAAACACAGTAAGCGGGAGCTTCACTCAAAAGATCCACCGCCTGTATGCATATACATCAATTTCGTAATCCCCAATATTAGTTTACAAACTCACCACCCTCAGCTCAACGTTCCAGCAAGTGCACCGCCGATTAATGGACCCACTCCGTTTGCCAGCGCAACGCTCAATCCGAGTATACCTTGGTATCTGCCGCTCTGCCTTAGGCTAACCACATCCGATACCATGATCTGCCCGACTGTACCGAACCTTCCACCGCCGATGGCTACAATGACACGGAAGACGAAGATCTGGGTGAAAGTCTGGGCGAGAGAGGATGCGAGGTTTCCGAGAAGGAAGATGGCGGTAAAGGCTAGGAGAACAGATTTGCGAGACCAAATATCGGAGATACGACCGTAGAGCGTCTGGTAGACTGCACTCGTTCTACAGAGACATTAGTGTACAGCCAAGTTGAAGGAGACAAGGACGAACATGAAGTAGGCTGTTGCGACAGCTGGGATTTGACTTCCCGCGTTCAAGTCCAACGCGATGAGAGGTAATGCCACTGCGTCGTCTCGTCGAGCAAGCTAGTTGTGCCAAAAGACGCACATGTCATGAAAACCTTGAATAGTGATAAAAATTTTCAGAAAGAGCAAATATTGCGTCGCAAAAATAACTCACCTGTGTTTAGTCAACGAGGGCTGGTTTGGAGTTAGTGCTGGGCTGTTGCTTGACACGCTTGTCGACAGATAGAGTCTGGGCAGAGGCCAAATCGGCGCTGCCTGATGCGCCTGAATTGGGAGCTTGAGGGGTCGACATGGTCAAGTGGGTAGAAGGAGAGATCTCGAGACATACCTCTCTCTCGCATTTGCCGTACTCCCAACTCTCTACTTTCATCTTCGGTCCACAACCTCCCGCAATCTCCCACAAGCCAATACCTTACGGTATGTTCTGGCCGTACCATTCCATCTTCGATCTGCTGGAAATCACCGCAGAGGTAGGCTGCCAGAAAAGCGCAGTGTACGGGGTCCTCCAACTCGATCATCACGGAGTCCAACCCTGAACAGGGTGGAGCTGACCACACAACCAAACAATCCTCTCATCGAGCGGTGACCACCATGGCTATATCTCTTCTGGAGTGTGCTAGATACCCCTCAATTCAATCTATATTCCCTTCCCTTGACCATGCCGACTGTCACATCCGCCTTGCTCAACGTCTACTCTGGCGACAACGCACTCGTCGATTTTTATGACCCCGAC
>WSLM01000209.1:0-24185 GCA_019677335.1 Ceratobasidium sp. UAMH 11750 | reverse complement strand
CATCCTGGGCTCCTCTATGCAGCAGAACTGATCTTGTGTGCCATGATTTACCTTGTCCCAGGCGGGACCAGCATTACTGGTTTCTGCAGCCACTCCAAGCACATGAATGTGTGGAATTGAACCCAACATATGTGCAGCACAACTTAGATACACCCACAGCTGAAGTCTGGTCACTTCACTACCCTACTGGGAAGCGGAACCATTCACATGGACTGGTGCCCTCAAACACCAAATGCCAACAATTGAATTTTGCAACCCATGTGATTGGCCACACCATCACTCACTGATCAGCTCAGTGACATGGACATGATATCTGCAGTGTACATGATGGCCCCCAATGCTTTACTCTGATATTGCTTGGCTGACTTCCACTCATTGTTAGCCCATAGGTGACCTGATTGTTCCTCCTTGGACATGATGCAACAAAACCTATCATAAAAACACCTGGACTACCGAGGCCATATCTCGACAGGTAAAGAACCAAACAGAACCAAATCCATTGCAAATTGTAGCTGAGATGCACAGCTATACTGGATCATGAGGATGGCTTATGTAAGCATTGAACAGGCTCTGCATGAGACCAGCAAGCTGTGATGATGGTTTTTACAATTGGTTTTGTGAGGTACTGTATTCTTGAAAGTTACCTAGCTCCAAACTAGATTCCTCAAATAACCTATGCTAACTAACTAACCTGACCTACCCTAAGAAACCTTGGTCACTGAGATCTGGTTCAAAGCATCTGGTCCACTAGCTCAAGGTCATCAAGCTGCTGCTGTTGTATGAGACCAGGCTTTCAAGCAGCTGTGAGACCTTCCAGTGTGCCATCTCTGACAAAGCAACAGCTTCCATCTGTTTTGCAAACACTGCCCATCCAACCAGAGACACAGTGCTGTGGTGCAACTCTCCTGGTGGACTTCCCACATCCAAAGCATGATGTTCCAATGTGTGAAAAACCAGCCTTGAATCAACCCTGTGAATGTTGTGTGGTGTTCAACCAAGGTCTCAAGTGGTTGAGGTGTTGGGAATAGAGTTAATATGAAAAGGTCTTGAAGCTGTGTCCAGGTGCTGGCTGGATCTTTTGGGGTGTCACCAGGTTGGTTTTTTTGTCTGCAAAGTGTTTTACCACACTGCTGTTGACCTTGGCATGCCAACTGGCTCCACACTGCTCCTTGAGTGAGGAGATCTTGTTGCTGCAGTTCTCCCCAAGCCAGCATTGCTTGTCTGAATCCTTAATCATCCATCTCTTGAATCAACTTTGTAGATATCAAAATTAGAGAGACACTAGATGTAACCAAATCATCCTCACCTTGGGAAGAACCCAGTCCTGGGTCTGCTATTGTACTTTCAGAGCAATCCACTGGGGTGTCAAATGCTGAAAACCACCAGCTACTGGTACCAGTTTTCAGAGTATGGGGTTTTCCCACCATCATTTCACCTGCTGTCTAGGCTGGAAGGGTGTGGTCTGTGGTGAACTGCAGCTGAAATAAATGGATTGAACCTGCACATCAGAATTTGCCAGAAAGGCCACATATGAGAATGAGGGCCAATGGACATTTGAAAGTTGTTTGATCTGTGACTGCCATTTGAACCATTGGTGAGCAGACAGTGCAGCAGCAGAGAGCAATGTGGCTTGCTAGGAAAACCATTGTGGGGAGTGGCAGACAAGGCTGAGGTTGTACCAGGAGTCCCATGTGGCACAGCACCTCAACATCCAGTTTGCACTTCAGGACCCAGGTGCTGGATGTATCAAAGACTCCTGTTGTAGTGCCATCAATGTTGGAACAGTCCCAGTCAAACAGATGATCCCCAGATGTGGGGAAGCCCACAACCTTGTTGTACAGGCTGTCAAGGAGGATCAGAACAATGTTCCAGGTGGGCCAGCTCTGATTGAACTGGTACACAAACCTGAGAAAAAGCAGATTCAGTACATCTGAGGAAACAGGCTTGACTGAAGCTGTTAACCTTGTGGCTGAGTGCAAGAAGCTCCTTCAGGCTCATTGTGAACCTGTCTCTAGGAGGTTGAAGGTAGGCTGAGTTGCCAAGGTTGACCCACCCAAGTGAGCACCCTGTGTGATGCCACAAAGCAAGGGTTCAGCCACATGAGACAAGAAGGGCAGTTGTCTCACCTGAGTTGCACAGGTTGTTGGCAAAGGATGAGATTAAATAGGTACAATTCCAGTTAGCTTGTACTGGAAGGGTAGCTGGACAGGCAGAAAGCATGTTGAACTGAAAACTAAATGTGCCTTGAAAATGCCAGGGCTCATGGTAAACATGGTGGGTTTCAGGAACTGATGCTGACTCAAAGCCTTCATCCTTTGTGGTATGGTCCGGCAGCTGCTCTGACCACAAAATTGCAGGATATACAAGTGCTCCAAGTATGTTTAATGGAGTGCAGTGATACCAGTTTGCATGTTGCTACATATGCTACTGCCTGCAATGCAGAATTGTAATTGCCTGATGCACACTGCATACTGAGTGTGCACATCTAGTGACCAAACCTGTGTGAGAAGTTGGTGGTAGTGGTGTAAGTTTGCATAGAGCTGGGTGCAGCATGCAAAACTAGGTTGTAGAACTGCTGCACACCAGTTATGCATGTGAATATGATATATTTGTTATTTGAAAGGTTGACTTATGTCATTCATCTCTTGGTGTTTTCATAGTGGCAACTGTTGCCCACACTGTGATCAAGATGATTGAAGAAAATTGAGCTGAACATGTCAAGGGTGTCTGCCAGCCTTGGATCATGTGCACTGAAGTAGCTGAGTTGTATTCCTAGATTGTGTGATTTAGAACAGGAAGGATATGAAGCCATTTATTATTACTCAAGGCCAAGCTCAACAAGTCAATTGTTAAGCTGATTTCCTGGTGCCAAATACTATACATGCTTTTGACAAACTGTGACCACACCAGGTTTGCCTGCAGGATAAACATATAGATTGCAGTAGGACAAACTCAAGTGACCATATGTAGCTCCATTGCTTCTCCATGGACATTGCAGGAGTTCTCTGCATGCACCATTGAGGCTTATGCAGCTTGAGAACAATTGCATAACACTTGGAATGTCAGATGGGTCAAGGGTCTTTGTAGGAGGTAGTCAATGATGGTGGAACAGATGTACATCAAGAATTGCCTCCCCATGTTTACACAATCATTTCTTGAGACTTGAGAGAGCTTTTCTCAAGCCCCAGTTGTATCCAGCTTGAGACAACACTCCAGCACCCACCGATGGGCAAAGGTCAGACAATTAACCTGAAGTACATATTATAGTGGCTTGATCTTGACCACACCACAGGGTGATACCATGTTCTACACACAGCAATTTGCAGTTTCCCCGAAGGTGCAGTGCATGCACCTGAGGAGTGCATATGCTCCCCTGATCATGCAATTAATGCATTGTTGTATTCAACAGGAAGAGCCTGCTTGGACAAGAGGAATATGGACCAAGGGAAGTGACCATTCAGACTCATGCTTGCAGGTTTAATGACCAACAGTTGGGCAACTATTTGGGCAGGCTCTCCATGGGAACATGGTTGATGCCTTTCCAGAACCCACAATATTGATGGGCCACAGTGCAGTGTTACTGTCAAGTTGTCTGTGTTTTTCCTCATTTAATTTGAACTGCTGAACCAGATATGTGAGAAACAGGATGTCCAAATGATTATGACAGCATGTTGGATAGCCAACCTTCAGATGAGATTACAAAATATACATTTATCCTTCTGGTCACACCACTGCTGTGTGACAGCAGTGTGATACTCCAAACAATGTATGACACTATAGTTGATGTTTCTCATCCCTCCACTTTCCATGTGACCAGCCCTTCATTATTGTCAACAATGATGATTAGCACACATACAGCTGGCACAACACAATTGGCAATACCTGTGCAAGTGGCACACGAGCCCTGTTGTCCACAAACTAGAAGTGCCCTCTGCCCCATCTTCTGCCTCATCTTCATCCACTCACCTCCCAGCACTGGATCATCCCCATGTGTTCCTTAACCCACCATGTCCCCATATGGGTCCACACTGCCTGAGGCTGAAATGGACCAGCTATGTGCAGGGATTGAGAGCGGCAAGGGAGGGAGGATTTGTGTCAGAATAGAAAGCAGCAAGCAGGTATTGATGCTGACATCTGCACTGGTTCTCATGCCACATTTGAAGTGATCAAGACCTGGACTGCCTTCATCAGGACCACAGAGGTATATATCTCATTTATTACCTTGCACAATATATATTAATGTTCTGATCACAGGTCAACTCAACAATTGCCACCCAAACACCAACATCCCCTGCCCATCCATCAATTCAGATGCATTGATTATTGTCTCACTTGCAACCTGCCTGTCAAGAGGTGTTCAATTCTATTAATGATTCCTTAAGTAGTGGCTCAGTGGTGTGATGTTGGTATTCAATGGTGGTTGACGAGATAAAGCAAGCTAGGTGGCTAGCTTGCTTTATGACCTTCCTATATACATGTAGTATCATGGAGTCATTACAATGGTTGGAGTCACACAGTATGTTCTGCAGCCAGGGCAGGTTACATGTAGTGACTGTGGGCTCATCTGCAGCAGCGGGGTAGTCACGTGTGTTTGTTATGAATGACATGTAACTATTGCTCAGTTGTTTGCAGCTCCAAATGTTATAGGAGCTGCTCAGGGTCTGAGGGTCACATGTTTGCTTAGTCAGGTTGGGAGTCGGGATACCATTACATGGGAGAGATATTGCAGTCCTGACTTGCAAAAGCAGAGGTAACCACCTTAAGTGCCAGTGTCACGTGACACCTTAGGTACTCAGAATGACCTCAGGTAACATACAATAAATATGGAGTATATTCCCTTGGTTCATCATGACTGAGAGACAGGTCATGACACCACCAATGCCAGGGTTGTTTCATGCACCATTGCTCTCAGGGTGCAGGGTGCTGGGTGTAAGAGTGTGTGGAACCAGTGATGGCAGGTCTCTTGGGCATGTGTGTGGCACTGGACTACCAATCACTGTGAGCCAGGCCTACCTACCTGGTCACTGAGACAAGGAAGGCATTCACATGTTGTAAGTGCTACAAGTCTGACACTTGAATTCGCCTTATGAGTACATATCTCCTGTTTGTGCCTACAACATATACCCTGTTAGTGCCACAATGGCACCTGGTACAACCACAACAAATGACATCTGAGCAGGCAGAATTCTTGCCTTGCCTCATGATTGTGGCTCTGCAGCTGCTCAATTGTACCTATTCACCAAACAAATGATAGCAAACATTGTTGATGAACGGACCAGAAATGGCTGGGTGATTGTTTCTCTGATTTCTTCTCCATAACCATAGGTGAATCACTGATTATACTACCAGTGTCTCACAATCCCCACAGCAAACTCACTGCTTGGATATGTCCTGACACTAGTAAGTAATGACTTGCCAATGCAAATCACACAATTGATGCACCAACACCCAGTCCTGCAAGCCCTCAAAATGCTTATCAGCATTTTAATGTTGATGAGCTGGCTCAAGGGCAGGCTGGGCACTGTGGAGGAGTCTGCCCAAGTCCTGGTACACATGCTGTTGCTCCTGGGTTGATGTTCCCTGTTGATGGTCCTGGCAATGTGGGTGAACCTGCTGGTGTCATGACCCATGTTCATAACAGACTTAGCCTTATTGGCATTGGAAATCAGTTGCATTAGATGGAGGGAGTTGATTACATATTTAATGTATTTTCTCCGAAGTCATTTGAAGGGCCTTATGTGTCACATGACTTCGGTGCTTATGGTGGTTAACCATGCTTACACAAGTCAGGCTTGCAATATCTCTCCCATGTAATGCTATCCTGACTTCTGACTTGTCACATGACCAGATCACATGACCCTCGGACCCTGCACAGCTCTTATAAGACTTGGAGCCACAAATAACCCGAGTAGTGAGTACACATGACTAGCAAACAAACACATGTGACCATCTTGGTGACACCTAATAAGCCATTGACATTACACGTGACCTTGTTGTTACTGTGGACTGTGGAACAGAGATGACTCCTCGCAGTCACAAAGGTATATAAGTAGTGTAAGGCAAACTGAGTACCTCAGTTTGCCTTATCTTGTCCACCACACCGAGACCGACTAGTATATAGTATATAGTATACAGCACACAATAAATACAGAATAAATACCAAACAACGACAGACAGTAAACAAGTACAGAGAGCCACCTTTAGCCACTTGATCAGGAGAACTAGCGGGTCATAACATTATAAGGCAAACTTCACACCTAACTTGTGGCTCATACAGAACAGACTCTGTGATCCATAGACACAACCGGAAACTATGTCACAGCAGATGACAGCTGTAAGGGCGAAGCGCGCCCTTGGTGAATACACGCGTGTATGCGTCTAAATCTTTGGCAGCGCGTAGCTGTGCCGGCATATAGAACTGGGGTAGCGCGTATTGTATTCACAAGTAGTTACAGAGTAAAGCAAAAGACAAGAAAAACTGGGCGCAAGCCACTTGCGCCAATTACACCAGTTGGTGGTCATGTGACTACGCATAACCACCACCCTCCTTACACCCTCCCCTTCAGGATAACCCCGGGGGATTATCCTCCATCTCCACGTCGGCAGGCGCATCCTCCATCCCTTGAGCCACCAGGCGCCGGTGGTACGCAGCGAGGAATTGGTCGGCCACGTCCTCCGGCATCAATGACACATCCAACTGCACATCTGCGGAGTTGGTGGTGATCGAGACATCAGTGGTGATGTTCACCTCCACCGGCCAACACATGTGGCCCTCCGTGCCAAGGAATTGGAGCGGGCCAATGGGGTACTCCACCGCAGTGAGCTAGCCTAGCGAGAACCTCACTGCTTGGTTGGTGAGGCTGCGCATCCACGCTTGCGTGGGGGCGCTCGTGCCTGGCGCCTCCTGCACCGCGTGCCACATGGCCATAGCCGCCGCATGCCGTGTGAGTCGGCCGTAGTACGGCTCAAATACGAGCCGTACAAGCCAGCACGGCATTTGGAGGGTCCCCCATAGGTAGACAACCACTTCATGCTTGTCCACCTCTCCACCCGCGGGCGGGTCCCAGTCGGTCTTGGGACCAAAGCAAATGTGCTGCACTGGGTCACCAGTGCCGTCAGTGGATGCATGCAGGTTGATGGACCGTACGAGCTCCTCGTACTGGCCCGGCGTCAAGAACACCGCCCAAATGGCGTTTGCAAGGCACGCCAGCCCAGGCTTTCCTTTAGCGCATGCGGAGCACTGTCATAAACCGCTGGACCGCAAGGTCCAGCAGGTTGTACTCCCCATGCGCACCGCGCCATATAGCCGGGGATAGCTGGTTCGCGCTCATGACCGGGTGGTTGCCTGCGTTCACAGCCCCATCCTGGTGCGAGAGCTCACAATTGATGAGCTCCCCCATCAGGCAGCTGCAGCTCCCGGGGTTTAGCAGGCGTGCGCTCTTGATCAGCACACGTTGCTGCTTGTTTGCGGGCCTGACCTCCCAGTGGCGTTCCAGGGACATCAAACTAGCAATGTCCCGGTCCGGGAGGAGGTGCTGGAGTGAGTAATGCTCTAGGCAATCCTCATCGACCCAGTGTCTGCCATGGATCAACACCCACCGTCCTGGTGTAGTTGGGCGCGGTGGGGTGCGAGCCCGGGGTAGGAAGGAAAGGCGCGCTGGCCCGAGGTGCGGGGCCAGGCTCAAGGTCGGGGCAGGCGCCGTTTGGACGTGGGCTGGGGCAATTGGGGCCACTGGTCAGAAGCTCCAGGCCGCTGCCGAATATGAGTGGTAGGGACCGGCGGCTGTTGGGGTGTTGACGGGACCCTTGACGGGTTCCGTGGTCGCTTGAGGTGTGACAGTGGGAGCAACGGCGGGGGTGGCGGTGGCGAGACGAGGCAACGGGGCAGGCACGTCAGGAGTGGAGGCAGGCGCGGCTTTGCGCTTACCCTTCCTCTTGGATGCCTTGCGCTGGTTGGGCTGCTGCTTCATCTCCGCCGCTTCCTCCTCGCACTGGGCGAGATACTCGTCCTCTTCCTCCGACCTGGTGCCGTTCCACGCAGCCATACTGCAGAGCCCGTTGAGCTCCACCTTGGCCTGTGAGAGCTCCAATTCAGGAGTGGGCAGGGTAGGTGGGCGCTGGTGCGTCCACGTGGCTGGGCCTGGTTCCGGGCCCGCCGATGAGGGCCAGTGGGTTGATGGTTCCAGCACTGCAGGTGGTTGTACATGCCGTGACAGCATGTACACCCCCAGGTTGCTGGGGAAACAGGATTGGGGCGGCGTGGCGGGCGCGGATGCCGGGATAGTCATAGCGGGGAGTGGGGTTGGGGCCGTCACGGGCGATTCGAGAACAGACAAGTCACTTGGGGCTCCCCCCCCCCACAGGCCGTGATGGCAGTCTTGCAAATGCGCGGTCGCTCTCGGGAAAGGCGCAGCGGCGCTGGAGGAGGGGCTGCTTGAGCTCCTCTTCCCATTCCTCAGCTTCTGCCTCCAAGCCCCAGATTTGCAGACGCATCATGCACCGTTCCGACCTCACCTTGGTGAGATCGGCTGACAGCTTGCGCGCCTCTCGGCGCGCGTCCGCCAGCACCATGTCGACAGCAGTGCACATGCCATTTAGCTCTGCCTCCAACAGCTCGGCCCACCGAGCTGTTCCTTGAAGCTCGGCGCGGAGGGACGACTCAGCTAATCTGAGATACTCCAGCTCCCGGAGGTGGCCACACCTCTGGGCCTCGCCCACGTGTCGGGCGTACTCTTTGCACACCGTGCATGTGCGAGTCACGTGCACCATGATCAGAGCGTCCGGCAGTTCAGCCCATTCGCTCAGCTCTGGCACTCCCGCAGGGAGAGCCTCAGTCAGCAAACTGGCGGTTGCGACGACCGGCGATTCTTCCATGGGGAAATTGTCCTCGTCAGGAATACTGACTGAGTTGTGAGGGTCAGGGTCGGGAAAGGGTGTCGAGCTGGGCTTGACGCTAGGGGTTGGTAACGGGGGGGTGGTTTGCTCAGCTGCCATTTTTGTTGTGATGGTTGATGAAAGAGGCGGAACCATCAAACGTAAAACTTTTTTTGGCGCCAGGGTCTGGCGCTGACTAACCGCCCAACACACCCCAACCCGTGGTTCAGCGCGGTAATTCCTCCGGGCGCTTGACGCCTCAGAGTTCGAGGTAAGCGTCCAGCGCTTCCAGCTCCTGGCATTCTGCCAGGGGCTCCCAGGTCGCGTCACCCTTGCTCCAGTGTACCTGGAGCAAGAGGCCACGGCGGTTCCATCAGTGGTTGACAATCTCGTCAACCACCCACTCTTGTTCCGGGTCCTTGCCAAAGTCATAGAAATGCATGGCATCCCGACTCGGGAACAGTGAGTTGTTGTTTGGAAAGTGCGGCCGTAGAAGGCTCGCATGGAATGTTGGCTGTATTCATCTCGCCCGGAGCTGCTCCGGCAGCTCCAGGGTGTACATGGACCACTCGGTGCTGCGGCCGAGGATTGTATATGGTCCGATCCATTTTGGCAGCAGTTTACTGGCCCTCCCCTTCGGGAGGGACAGGTTGGCTGTCGAGAGGTAGGCTTTCAAGCCTACCTCGAGCAGGTCATCCTGGCATCGCTTTTTATTGGCCTGCTCGTGCTGAAGGACCCGGCTCATTATAATTGCGTCGAACGCACGGCTGAGGTTCTCAGCCGCTTGTCCCGTGAATTGCCGTACCCCTTGGTACAGCGTCTTGAGACCTACTGGGGCTACCAGTTGGGGTAGCCATCTGTAGTTTAGCTTGAACGGGGCAAACCTGGTGCTCACGCTGACGCTGGAGTTGATGGCCAGCTCGGCAGCGGGCAGCAGGTTGGCCCAGTTCTTCTGGTCGCTGTCAACCAGTGATCAGAGGATCTGCTGTACCGTCCGATTGGCCCATTCTGTTGCCCCATCCATCTGTGGGTGGAAAGCCATGGACATCAGTAACTTGATGCCCAATAGGTGATGCAATTCCCTCCACATCGTGGAGGTGAACTTTGGGTCCTGGTTGCTCACGATCGAGTTGGGTAGGCTGTGCAGCCACATGACCTCCCTTAGTAGCAGCGCTGCAACCTCCGTGGCAGTTGCAGTTGTGGTGAGGGGAACGAGATGGGTCATCAACATTAGTTGGCAGAGTACGACTAGTAAGTAGTTGTACCCTTGCAACTCTGGGAAAGGCCCCATGAAGTCCATACCGATGGACCCCCATGGTTGTGTTGGCACCGGTAACCTGTGCAGCAACCCCTGGGGCCACTGGGAGGACAGCTTTGTTGCCTGACTCGTCCCGCAGCTTTTGCAAAACTGCACGACATCAGATGCAAGCGTCGGCCACCAATACCATTGGCGTATGTACGCCAGTGTGCGGGTGGCCCCCATATGCCCGAGCATGTTATGGGTGAGATCAATTATAATCTTGGCCACCTGACACTTCCGGAGGGTAGCCTCCGGCACACACAGCAGCCGGCGTGGCCCAATGTACAGCAGTCCTCCTTCCGCTGTGAACTTGGGGTAGTGCTTTGGCTCTCAAAGCACCCGCCCCAGTTTCTTATCCAAGCCATACACAGTGTGGATGCATTCAAGGAGTGCTTCCTCTTGGAGGTGCGGGCTGGCGTCCCGGTTAGCCATCACGCACGGGTCGTCCTGCTCCTTGTCCAGCTCAACTTTGTTGAGCGGCACAGGTGCACCAACGGACGGCAGCACACCAGTGCCCTTGTCCACGGCTGGGGGAATGTTTACCTGAAGCTCTCGGCGCTCCTGGACCCGGGTGGAGCGCTGTGGCTCGTCTACGGGGTCAGCCATGCAGCCGGCTACAGCGGGGAGGAATCCAGGCAGGTCCTCCCCTTTGGGGTCCAGTCGCGTGTCCACGTCAACATATTCATGCGAGCCGTGGGTATCGTCAGGCAAGTCGCTCTCGTATCTCTGCGAGAGGGCATCAGCCACGACATTAGATTTCCCTTCGATATGGGAAATCTTAAAGTCAAATTGGGACAGGTATTCAAGCCAGCACACCTGACGGCGGGTCAGGCTCAGCTGCGTCTTCAGCCAGGTCAAGCTGCCATGGTCTGTCAGTATAGAGAGCTGACAGCCGAGCAGCTTGTCCTCCCATTTGAGCAGTCCCTCCAGTATTGCAAGGAGTACTTGCTCAGGGGTGCAGTAGCTCATTTGCGCAGGTGAAAACTTGTGCAAGTGGAAGCCCGCAGGCGTGACGCTCTTCCAGTCCGGGCCCTGCCTGTACATGCACCCTACTCTGGCAACTGACGCGTCAGTCACCAGCCAGATTGGGTCACCTCTGGCAGGGTCGATTGGGCGGAGGATTGGTGCTTGGCATGCCAGGTTTTTGACTGCGCCAAAACACCGGTCGTGTAGGGGTGTCCAAACGAACAGGCAGCCCTTTCGGGTCAGGGCCGAGATCGGCGTGGTGTATGTGGTCAGATCCGGCATGTATGCTGCCAGATACTGTACCAGCCCCAAGAAGCGCTGGATGTCCAGCACGGTTCGGGGGGTAGGCCAGTCCCAGATCACCGCCATTTTGTCAGCATCGGTGTGGATGCCTTTCGCATCCACCAGATGCCCAAGACATTCGAGCGATTCCATGTAAAACTCGACCTTCTTGTTAGACAAGAATAGTCAGGCGGCAGAAAGGATCTGGAGTACCTCTCCAAGGAGCCACTCGTGCTCCTTGAGGGTGCTAGAGTAGACAAAAATGTCATCTAGGTATACAAACACCCCTCTTCCGATTAGGTCACGGAAGAGGTGGGTCATCAGTCACTGGAACGTACTAGGCGCGTTACAGTCGCCCAGGTGCATGACCGTGCTGTAGAACGTGCCAAAGACCGTTTGGAACGCGGTGTTTGGTATATGCTCAGGGTTAACCCGGATCTGCTCATATGCGCTTGTCATATCGAGCTTTGAACGGTACTTGGCTCTCGCAACCCCTGCCCTGATCTTGTCCTGATCAGGGAATGGTGTGAGGTCCTTGATGGTGTTATCGTTGAGCTTGCAGAGGTCCACAACTGTCCGTAGCGTCACTTTGTCTTTCTTGAAAAGACAGAGTAGCGGGGCGGCATCCTCCGCCACCCCCTCAATCCACCAGCCGGTGCTGACATACTTCCTGATCTTATCAAGGAGTTGTGGCTTTAGGGCCAGGGGGCATCGAGGCCTATGGTGTGTCAGTTCAACCGTTTCATTGATGAAATGGATATCGTGGTTTACCTCCCAGAAGGGAAGTAACTTGGGCGGCTGTTTGGCGAGGAGGGGGGCAAATGCCTCTCGCCACTTGTCTCGCAGGGCTGGTATGTCTGCGTCACTAAGCAACGCAGGCAAGTCTACTCGACTGCCATGCAGTCACTCGTTTGTACGTGAGCGAGCCGGTTAAGCTTGATCGGATCGTGCTCCTCTTCTCGCATTTGGTGGCATGTTGGCCCGGTGCTTGGACAGGAGCGCCACGTTACTAATCTTGATACAGCAGTGAGCGAAATCTAATTTTGCCCCTGCTTGCTTTAGGAATGGTGTCCCTAGAATAACATCGTATTTTTCGATGTTAGCTTAGTATGTCAAAGTAGTGGGACTGTTTGAACGGTCCCACCTCCAGTTCTGTGTGGAGCCCAAAATTGATGTGACCCTGGCTCCCTATGAGCGCCATTTGCAGTCCAATGGGCTGCTCTAGCCTGGTGGGGGGGAGCCAGGTTGCCCTCACAAACTCGGGCAACACCATGTCCGTCCCGCAGCCTGAGTCGAACATGACGTGGGCGAGAGCACCACCAATTTGGTAGTAGCCCGTAACTGGCTGCTGCTCCTCGGTGTTGCGGACTGGTTGCTCCTTATCCGGCCTCCTGCATGTGGCCGGGTTGTGCACAGGCTCGGCCTCTGCCACAGCCGCCAGTTTCCCTGCGTGCACCTGTATGCGGTTGTCTAGGGGGACGATCAAGCATGTGTACCCCGGGGTGAACGTTTTGTCAAACTCGTCCCAGACCGCTTTGTCTGGGTCAGTTTCTTCCCCTTCAGGAGTGTTCGTCCTGGCCATGGTGCCTGTGTCATCAAATTTGATGCAGGCCGCTGGCACTTCCATCTTGTTCGGGGACTTGTCCTCTTCAGGGACGAGTTCTGCCACTTTGCTGCTCACCCGGGGCGGTTCAGAGCAATCCGCGGTGATATGGCCCAGTTTCCGGCAACGGAAACACCACGGCCCATCCCGACTCTTTTCGCCACCACTTGTGCAGTTAACCTGGGGTCAGGGTGCATGCGGGGCCCTGGCTTTTACCTCTATGCCTACTGCTGCACCAGTCGCTTCACACAATCGGTTGGGCTCTTTCCCTGTGTGGGGTTTTGCGAGGCTCTTGGTAGAGCCTCACAGGTCCTGATAGTGGCGCTGTGTCTGCATCACTGTCTGCTGGTTGGACACCACAGTGACAAGTGTCTCAATGTCACAGGCCTCCAGGGTGTATCCCAGGGCCATAACTTGGTTGGCTATTCAGGGGTCAAGCGCTTGCATGAAGTGCTTGGCGAACATGTAAGGGTCAGGCTCGAATGGCAGCTGCAACGCCAGCACCCATAGCTGCTGGTGGAGCTCGGTTACATCTAGCGAGCCCTGCTCAAGAGTCTCAAACTCTTGGGCAGCCCGGGCAGCCAAACGCTGCATTATGAATCGCCGTTGCAGGCCATGGATCACCTCTAAGGTGGTCCAGCCTTCTGGCCCCCGATTGCTTGCTTCCACCTCGTGCTGGAACCAGTCCTTGGCAGCTCCCTCGCAGGAGTTGCCGATGACGTCCATGCAAGTGTTGTCAAACCCTGGGCCCAGTAATTTTGTTAACCGAAACCACTGGAGCAGCCCCAGCACCCATTGCTCAAATGTTTTGAGCTCGGTGCCGCCGTTGTACTTGGCGGGGGGATTGAACTTGATCCCCATCTTCCCAACGTGACGGACTGTGTCTGGGTCAATGCTGGCGTTGTTCTGCAATGCCGTTATTACCCAACGTGAGATGCTGTCTGTGGGGACAGCACCGATCGGGTAGCCAGCAGCCCGCGGGGTTGCCGGGTTTCGAGTTACTGCCAGCGGTGCGACTGCAGGTGTGCGGCCACTTGTTTGGCTGGGTGTCTGCCCACCGAACAGCGGGACAGACAGCATCCTCAGCTGCAGGGGTGCCGCTGCGGTGTAATGTCTCGGGTAGGCGGTGCCGGGGGCCATTGGTTGGGTTTGCGTCCCACCCTTATGGGGTGGGAGCTCCTGTTGTGTGGCTATTGATACCCGCTGATGATCAGCGGGGATTGCAAACGCCGGCCGGTACAGTTCTTCCCGCCCGCTGCAGTGGTGCGGTTGATCCACTGGCCCTCCCCAGTGGTATGGTCCCAGCTCGTCGTGCTCATCTTTGGACGGGATATCCGGCTTGCGTGTGGATTCACAAGCCTGTCGCCTCTCACTGTGCGAGAGTCCAGGGTTATGGTCCTTGGTGCCGAGAGACGGTGCCCCCCTTTGACTCTCCCCTATGTCCTCGGCCCTGGGCGTATTCTCACAGTGACTACGGCACCTGATGGGTTCCTCAAACTCGCCATCACCGTCCGCGCTGTACCCCGCGGCATCCTCTTCTGGGATGCTGGGCTTGTCCAGTTTGGGCTTGTTGTCTTCGCTGGGATTACCTTTGTAATCCTGTGATGGTTCGTCGGCCGTCACCAGCTGGGCTGGTGAGTCCAGCTGCTCATGATAGTCGGGGACAACCTGGGCTAGCAAGGCCTCCATTCGGGCCATGCAATCCTGCATGCCCTGGAGCTCATCCAGGAGAGCAGCGACAGTCTCGGCCGGGGATGAGGAGGCTCCCCGGTCTGGCATCTTCTCAGCAGCCCGGTCCAAGGGGCTTCCCTCAGAGTGCCGCCTGGTCCCACCTAGTGACCCAGTCCAAGGTCCAGCAGGGGTTTCCTCTGCTGGGGCTCAGGTTGGAGTTCCTCTAGGCACCCAGGAGCTCGGTGCCGGGGTGCTGGTTGTGGGCCGTCGCGGCGGTGGGGCTGCCGTGGGCATCAAGGGTCCAGCCGCAGGCTGCTCGCCCGTGTCACCCTGCCAAGGCTGCCATGTTGGGTAGCCCGTTGATGTTTGTCTGCCTGTAGCGGCCGACGCTCGGCGGGGGGTAGGGGTGCTCCTACCTGAGTACTGAGGGATCCGGCTTCCATCGAAGCTTGAGAACCTTGGCTGGGGCATGCCTTCATCGTGCCCACCCTGTCCTCTGTAATCACTCTGGCTGTCCATAAGCGTAGCAGTGATTGGGCGAGGAGTGCAAAGGTAGGTTTTTGGTTTTGGGATGTATTATATGTACAAATGAAAAATTTTTGCAGTGTCGGAGATGTGCAGAAAGTTCAAAAAAGTGTAAGGGTGAAGCGCGCCCTCGGTGAATACATGTGTGTATGTGTCTAAATCTTTGGCAGCGCGTAGCTGTGCCGGCGTATAGAACTGGGGTAGCGCATATTGTATTTGCCAGTAGTTACAGGGTAAAGCAAAAGACAAGAAAAACCAGGCGCAAGCCACTTGCACCAATTACACCAGTTGGTGGTCATGTGACTATGCATGACCACCGCCCTCCTTACAACAGCAGGATGTTACCAGACCAGGTCAGTGAGCTGGTCAGTGTCCCAAGCAGCCCAACAAGTACCCCGGCCACCAGAAACAGACCCCAACAGCACCCACCTCAACATCCCAGACACCATGCCAGAAGCACCACTAGCACAACCGATTCCCCAACATCCAATAGGCATCCTTCACAAACCTCAACTGCCAGTAATTGCGGAAACCTCCCCCAAAGGGGACACCCTAGGCCTAATGGAAACATCCATTCAGGATATTGAAGACCTAACCCACACAATGATGGACCACACTAAACAGATGAACACCAGACCACCTACCCCAATGGAGGCTCCCAGAACTGGAAGAGGGATAAGGTTGATTCAGCCACAACCCCCTAACCCAATTATCCTGATCACTGAAGCAATCAGAGAGGGGCTAATAACCCTTCAAAGGGCTACCCTCTCTGAGATGAAAAGAAGCTCAGAACCCTCAATACAGTCTGAAGGAATCATCAAAGGGATGCAGCAAACACTGCAAGAAGCCCAAGAATCAGCAATCAGTGCCCATAACAACACATATCATCTGAGTGTTGGGATAAATAAGCACCAAACCACCCTTGAGGCTGTAGGGGAAACCATTAAGGAAATAAACAAAGTTATACTAGCCCAGAACCAGAAAATGGGAAACATGGGAGAGACGACTGTTGCCATTGAGCAACGAACCACAGACCTGGACCACAAAATGAAGAATATTGGGGAGACAATTGTTGCCATAGAGCAATGCACCACAGATCCAGCAAATGGCATGGATAGCATGACCAAGGAAATGCAAAAAAAGGAAATCCCCAAACGGAGTAGGGCACCAATACCCAAGGATCTCGGAGGGGAAACCTGCACTACTGAAGGACCCTTTGCTAGGAAATCCTTTGTTGTCATGACCCACACACATGATGCCTAAATACCAATACAGTTGGGACTTAGCAGAAATGGACAAGTCGACTTTATTAAGTAATTACTGCATTTTAGCCAAAGTCATCTAGGACACTCTACAAGTCACGTGACCCACATGATCTCGGCGCTTTTGGAGGTAACCACCATTTACGTAACTCCCACCAACTCCTGTCTGCAACATCTCTCCCATGTGATGCAGATGGGAGTGGGAGTGACTAAGCAAGTCATGTGACTCTAGGATTATGTGTGGCTCTTATAAGATTCAGAGCCGCAAATAACAGGAGCAGGACTACACGTGACTAACAACAAACACATGTGACCGTCTAGGCAACGCCTAATAGGCCATCGACACTACATGTGACCTTGTTATCACTGTGGACTGCGGAATGAGATGACTCACCACAGTCACTAGGTATATAAGTAACATAAGGCAAGCTGAGTCCCTCAGTTTGCCTTATCTTGTTCACCACACCGAGACCGACTAGTATATAGTATATAGCACGAAATAAATGCACAATGAACACTGAACACCCATAGACAGCAAACAGTACAGAGAGCCACCATTAGCCACTAGATCAGAGAACTAGCAGGTCATAACATTCGTAAGGGAATCCATGGCCCACCCAGAAGGAGGACCGAGCAACAGCAAACCAGACGACAGCGGCGACAAAGGCCATAAAAAGGGAAAAGACAATAGAGGGAAAAAGGACAACAAGAAACCCAAGGCCAGGGACACGACAATGAACCAAACCACAATGGCAGGGGCAGCAATCTGGAAAGAAGCATGTACCGAGCGACCAGAACCCTTTAATGGGAAAAAGGGAAAGGAAGCAGACACTTTTATAACCAAAATGGAGATCTACTTTAACAATTACAAAGAGGGAACCTTTGGAGATCAGTGCAAAATGAATCAAACCCGCCTGAATATGACCTCAGGAGATGCTGCCAACTGGGCGCAACTGCTCATCAGAGCAATAGCAGCCCAGGAGGATCATGAGTTCCTTCAGAGTTGTGAAATCTTCAAATGAGCCTTCCACATGAACTTTGGAGACCCCATTAAAAAGGAAAAGGCCATCCGGGAGCTGGGAAGGCTCACTCAAATAAAGAGCACACAAGTGTACGCCACCCAGTTCAGGAACCTGGCCCAGGAGGTGGAATGGAACTGCAAAGCCCTAGTTGATAAATTCAAAGAGGGACTCAAGCCCAATGTACAGCAAGAGCTACTCAAGATGGAGTTGTACAGGGCCCTCGAGGGCTTCTCCCGTGAGCAATGGACAGCAGCCACCTGCCGGACCGATGATATCCTATTTGCCACCAAACAATTAAACACTAAAGCGGGATCAGTCGTTGCAAGTAAACCAACCAACCTAGCCCCAGTAGTGGGAAAAGCGGAATGCGGACAACACCAAAAGGGGACTCCCTTTAAGAAGGTGTCCGACACAGAAAAGCAACATCAAAGAAAGGAAGGGCTATGTATCAAATGCACTAAACCAGGACACATGATGAAGGATTACCAGGGAAGTTGGACGGGTACATGGAAGGAAAGACCTATGGGAAAGCAGGGAAGGAAATGGAAGAGGGCCAGGGACCAGAATCTGAGTTGGAAAACTAGAATGGGATGTTAGCACCATGTCTAACGCCCCTGAAGACACTGACCTGACACATGCATTCTACCTAAGGAAATCAAGTGGAGAATCAATCATCTATGTGTCAGTAGAAGGAATCATGGAACCAGCCAAGACCCTTATTGACTCTGGATCCTCAAGGAACTTCATCAACACAGGATATGTTGAGGAGAACCAAATAGAGACAGTACTGCTAAAGCACAGCAGAGCGGTCATAGCAATAGACAGGAAAGCAATCAAAGAGAAAATTTCCAAAAAAGCGACTCTAGAAGTTGAGATAGAAGGAAAGAAGCAGCAGTGCATTTGCTACATGATGTCACTGGGGGGGTCAAGATCATCCTAGGGAAGGACTGGCTCAAAGAAGCAGATCCCATCATCAGGTGGAAGGACCTTTCCATTACATACTAAGACAAAGTCACAGGAAAAGCAGCAATAGAGAAAACAGAAGACCCAGAGATCCCAGAAGAGTTCCTGGAATATAAGGATCCCTTCCAGGAAGAAGGATTTAGCAAGATGCCAGAACACTGAATATACAATTGTGCAATCAACTTTGTTGAAGGAGCCAAACGCCCTTGGCCAGCCAGATGTATCCGATATCCCCAGTGGAATCACAAGCACTTGAAAAATACCTGGACAAGGAACCGAAGGATGGAAAGATTAGGCCAAGTTCCTCCCCTCTCACATCACTGTGCTTCAACATAAATGAGGCTGACGGAGGACTCAGACTGGTAGTGGACTACTGAAAACTGAACGTAATAACTAAACTGGACCAGTTTCCCATGCCAATCCAAGCGGACTTAGTCAAGAAACTCAAGGACGCGAAGATCTTCACTAAAATGAACATCTGTTGGGGTTTCAACAACATCTGCATCAAGGAAGGGGATGAATGGAAGACAGCCTTCCGGACTAAGGAAGGGCTATTTGAATACCTAGTAATGCCCTTTGGAGTAAAGAATGGTCTGGCAACCTTCCAACGGTTTATGAACGAGATCTTCTGATGACTTTATGAATGAGATCTTCTGACAACTTTATGGTAGTCTACATGGATGGCATCCTAATTTACTCCAACAACGTGGAGGACCATACGAAGCATGTCAAGGAAGTCTTAAGTCGACTTTGGAAGCACCATCTGTTCCTGAAGCCCCACAAGTGTAGGTTCTACACCACTCACACCAGTTTCATAGGCATCATCATTACCCTAGAGGGAATATCCATGGAAAAGGACAAGGTAAAAGCAGTAGAGGAATGGAAGGAGCTGACCACAATCAAACAGGTGCAAGTGTTCCTAGGCTTCACCAATTTTTACCAGAGATTTATGAAAGATTTTAGCAAAATTGCTAAACTACTAACCAACTTGACAAGAAAGGAGACGCCCTGGACCTGGGGCCAGGAAGAAGCTGGAGCCTTTGCAGCGATCAAGAAGGAATTTTGCAAGGAACTGGTACTGATACACCCTGACCCCAAAAAACACTACTACATGGAAACCAATGTGTTAGGAATAGCCCTGGGAGCTGTGCTCAATCAGAAGGGGGACAACAACAGGCCGCACCCTATAGCTGTCCTTTTGGAAAGCTTCACACCCCCACAACAAAATTACAATACCCACAACAAGGAACTACTTGAAATTATCAGGGGGCTTAAGCATTGGAGACTGTTTTTAGAAGGTGCCAAAACCCCAGTGACAGTATACACAGATCATTGGAATCTCCAGTTCTGGAACAAAGCCCAGGTCTGGAACAGAAGGCATTCCAGGTGGCATACGATCATGGCCTCCTTCAACTTCACTATCAAGTACCGGCCTGGTAAAATGTCCAACAAACTGGACGCACTATCACGAAGACATGACCATGGTGATGAGGCTATACTGCCACAAGTCATGATTCCAGAAGAAGGGTTTGTAGGATTCAGAGCCAAGATCACTTCTGACCTTCTAGAAAAAATTCAAGAAGCTCAAGGAGAAGATGAATCACTAACGACCCTAATATCCAGTACAGAAGGAAAGGAGTCCTTACCACCATCGGTAAGAAAACAATTCAACAGGTACCAGATTGAAGGAGCAATACTCCAATACAATGGACGAATATACGTGCCGGAGGACCAAGACATTTGCGAAAGGTTGCTAAAAACCTACCATGACCACCCCATTGCCTGGCACCAAGGGGAACAAAGAACCACAGAGCTCCTGTCTGCAGAATACTTCCAGCCTGGAATGATAACTCAAGTAAAAGGGTACGTAGGATCCTGTGAAGTGTGTGGGAGAGTGAAGGGGCATAAACAACCAAGCAAGACTAAGCCCCTGCCAAACCCTGTAAAGCCATGGAGGGACATTGACTACAATTTCATTGTTAAACTACCTATATCCAACAGCTATGACAGCATCCTAACAGTGGTGGACCGATACTCCAGACAGGCACACTTCATTCCCTGCCTGGAATCCACTAATGCCAAGGAGTTAGCAGACATCTTTATCAAGGAAATATGGAACTTACACAGCACCCCCACAAGAACAGTTTCAGACTGTGGCCTGACATTCAACAGCCAATTCCTAAAGCCCCTATACTGTTATGACCTGCTAGTTCTCCTGATCTAGTGGCTAATGGTGGCTCTCCGTACTGTTTACTGTCTGTAGTCATTCTGTATTTATTGTATATTGATTGTGTGCTATGTGTTATACACTAGTCTGTCTCGGTGTGGTGGACAAGATAAGGCAAACTGAGGCACTCAGTTTGCCTTTCGTGCCTCAGTTTGCCTTTCGCTACTTATATACTCTTGTGACTGTGGTGCTTCATCCCTATTCCACAGTCCACAGTAATAACAAAGTCATGTGTAGTGTCGATGGCCTATTTAGGCATCACCGAGACAGTCATGTGTGTTTGTTTACTAATCACGTGTACTCACTACTCAGGTTATTTGTGGCTCCAAATCTTATAAGAGCTGCGCAGGGTCCAAGGGTCATGTGACAGCTTAGTCAGGTTGGGAGTCGGGATAGCATTACAAGGGAGAGATATTGCAAGCCTGACTTGCATAAGCACAGTTAACCACTGTAAGCGCTGAGGTCATGGGACTTGGTCACGTGACAAGTCGGGAGTCGGGATAGCATTACAAGAGAGAGATATTGCAGGCCTGACTTGCATAAGCGCGGTTAACCACCATAAGCGCTGAAGTCATGTGATGCATGAGGTGCTTCAAATGACTTTGGAGAAAATACCTTAATTATTCAATGAATCCCTTCTACCTAGTAATATGATGCCCCAGTCCATCATGCACACAGGTCATGACATTATTCCCCCTTTGGGTCCCTTATGGAGGATTTCAGAAGGGACATCTCAAGGGTATATATATACATATGTGTCTAGGTATCTGATGGGAACATAAAAAAGGGGGTGGACCCTGCGTATACCCATTCTACATTTTTGGCCACCCAGGCCTCCCCTCCCCTCTCCCTCCATATCCGACCAGCACTTGCTGATTGCTGCCTGGCTGTTCCCCAGGATTACAGTTGGGCGCACCTTCACCACCTTCACATGCCAGTATCTGCCTGTGAAATCTGCCTTGTACTGGCTTAATGCCTTAAGCGAGTACTTGCCATTTGTGTGGACCATGTTGTCCAGGATCCACACTTCTGCGTCCTCTGATAGGGCAGACATGTTCCATACGTTGCACATACAACTGTGAGTACCTTTGGACCGGGCATATGCCGTCTTCCTGGTCTCTGTTTTGCCCTCGATTACCAAGATGTGGTGGTGCATCCCTGGAGCCTTCGGGGGTACTTCCCGTTCAAACCATCGGTCTGCCTGCTTGACCTGGGCGGCGGGTTCCGGTTGCTTGAGTTCGACTGGGATGGCGGCTAGGAGGGCTGCATCAGTCTTGTACACGTGTTCTGCATACACCTGGACTGAGTTCCAGGCCATTGTCATTTGGAGGGGACGGAGGCGCTTGAATCACCGGTAGTATTCCTCCTTTGTCGGCACTGCAACTATCTCCTCCACATCCTCAAGGTCTGCCTTTGAACCCAAAGGGGTTCAGCCACATTTGTACTCTTTTGGGGGGTTGCTCTGATGCTCACCTGCATCCTGCTTCTTTTACTGCCCTTCCCCTTCAATAGAATTTCTTCTAGGGCCTCCACAGTGAGATCCCCAGCCATGAGGTCCTTGACCTCCTCTCCATTTGCCCCAACATCCTTCCACAGATAGTGAAAGGCTGTATGGGCCAGACACCCCCCAGGCCTTTCCCTTAGTTCCTTCGGTGCAATGTTGGGGTGGGACCCTTCAAAGTCCCAGAATTGGGGGTTGCGGGTGTTCCACCCACCCTTCTGTGGTGCGCCGATGGTCAGTGTGTGCATGTGGAGGGGACGCCTTGGATCAAAGCCCGGCTCCTCCGGATTGTGTCCATCAGCAAAAACAGTTTTTTTCCATCGCACATGGAACTGAATCCTTGATACAGTAGCACTACATATTATTTCCATTGATATGCACAGTAAAGTACTGCCCTGTGTGGTATGTAGCCAAGGCAGGTGTACAGTAACATACAGAATATGGATGCTTGTACTAACGCTGGTGTCCAATACCTAACAGGCAACCCAGTATGTACTGGTACAGTACCAGGTGATGATGCTGCTGGATCAAAAAGTGTCGCATCCAGGAAATTGTTTTGGCTATTCCTCCGTCATTTCAAATCCAATTTCAGTTCTGATTGCAAATTCAGCAATGTGGCAGTGCCAGCTACCTGCCTACCAATTTTGGGAAATTTGCAATTCAGGGTCCTGAGATCATCAATTCAGTTCAATATGCAATATTCTCTGACTTTTGATCCAGCCATGCATTTATTTTTCCCATGTGACCAAAGCCCCTAAATGCTACAAAATACCCCTGGGTGAACACAGGGCACACTGGCACATGGGTGGGAGGTGCACCAGTGGACTTGTGCTGGCAACAAGCGCAGCCCTGACAGAGTCAGGTGACCAATGGCTGCTTACACACACAGGAGGACATGTCATCAAAGTCAAACAGCCACACACATGGATGCAGGATGATTGTGTTTCCAACAGCTATTTTGTAGCAGTTGGATGCCTTGCATGTGCAACTGGTCTGTACAAGTCACTACCTGATGATACAGTAGCATCACAACAGTGCTACTGTATATGACAGACTTGTACCGTACTGGACAGACCTGTACGGTAGCACTATGTACAAACCAGCGTAGTATATAGCAGGTATGTTGCAATGGTTGATACGGAAGTGTGTAGTACTATGTAGCACAGATGGTTTTTGCTGATGTTCGACAACAGCCAGGGTCCGCCAGTGATTGGGGTGGTTCCTGCAGAAATGTTTGAAGCGGCTTACCAGGCCACTGGGGTCCTCTTCCCTCAGGGTGCTCCATGTGAGGAGCACTGCCCGGCATGTTACTTGAAACTGGGAGGACGGGCTGGGGTCCTGTTTGTCTGGCATTGGCAAGGCAGACGCTCAAGCCGTTGGTGTAGGCTGCCCAGAACCAAGTTCTGGGCAAGGGGTTGCTGCCCAGAGCATGGGTGATGGTGAGGCTGACCTCAGCGGTGCAGACTTGCCTTCCCTTGGTGGTCGCTCCTCACTCAGTCCAGCACCGGTAGTATTCATTGTTGTCTGGGATTTGTTGGGCAGAGGAGGAGGGTGTGGGCATGTGAGAGTGTTTCTCCTTGTGCCTTGCTTCATCGGGGTCTTATGCCTTTAAGGCTTGTTTACTGTCATGTGATGACACATCTCTGAGGGGTGCCCTCCATTCACTCGTTGTGTCGCCCTGATCCTTGTTGGCACTCAGGGGCTCCACTTCCTTGACTTTGGTTGGTGCCCCCTCTCTGACCCCTCTGGTATTATGGGATAGCGGGTATCATGTGACTTACCCAGGTCATGTGATCTCCTGTTGTGACCACGTGATGTTGTTTTGTTTGTATTAGTGTGTCATGTCATGTGACGTGGCCGGGTTTTGTGATCTTCTTTGGATGTATGCTGACTACAGTACCTCACAAAACCGATCGTAAAAACCATCATCACAGCTTGCTGGCCTCCTGCAGAGCTTGATCAATGCTTACATAAGCCATCATCTTGGTC
>WSLM01000208.1:0-24271 GCA_019677335.1 Ceratobasidium sp. UAMH 11750 | reverse complement strand
ACCGCCATTAATGTCCTAAGCGATATTGTGAGCGGATGGCAAATGTATGCGCGGACAAGTGTGGCTACGAGGGGAACTCACCTTGATCAGCTGTGGTGTAATTGTCGACGCGTTTACGGCCACGGATTTTAGCCCATAAGCGGCGTAATTATTTGCCATTTGATTCCCAATCACATTCAGTGGCGAAACGATCCAGGTAATGACGTCGGGGCGGAAGAAGTGAATGATAATGAAGGCAAGGGACTTGCCACTCCCAGTCCCCGCCACGCATATAACATCTTGACAGGCATCAACGGCAAGTGCAAAGTCCACTTGGAACTTGCGAGGGATGAATTTTGTTCGCCGATAGCACTCGACTGCCACATGGTGTCGGAGTGTGAGAGGGCGGGGGAGGTCGTCAATCGTGGCGGCGTCAAATTCGTACTCCATAGCGCGATTTTCAAGCGGATTTTTTTTTACAGAGGATCCGGATAGTCTAAAAGAATGTCTATGCAAATTATCAAAGCGAGCGGATGGGATTCCAGGGAATGACGCAGCGGCAACGTTGGGGAGGAGCGCAAGGGCGCGAATTTGAAATTCGCCTTTCCTATGGCCGGCGTGGCCTCTTCCTCGACCAAAACCACGTCGATTTTCTTCTCTATTTCGGTGCGAACCCCCGTTTTCCACCTCGTTAAGCAAATTTCGTCTATTCTCTGAAGTCTAATTACAAGTGTGTTGACGAGATCTCGACCCCCCTAAGCCTACTAGGCGCTCGATCCCAAGCCCTTTGGCAAGCGCCTGCCGCCGTTACTTGTAACAGAGGCCAGCTTTGCCAAAAAGGGCTTGGTTCCAGGCAAGGTCATTGTGAGGGAAGCAAGCGACAGTCTAGTGCAAAAACTGCCGTGTCTGGAGCGAGCCACCCTCTAATGACATCAGCTTGGGACATTCCTGTGTGTTCCTTGTCAGCGTACCACAAACTATGATGGCAAAGGTATGGGCCCGCTGAAAATATGAAAAAGCCTAAATCGTGGGCCGGGGATGAGTGCCTTTAATTCCCCACTTGCCGGCGCGTTTCACACAGGATCACGTTGCCTGGACCCAACCCCTTTTTGGACGAGTTTTGTTTGTCCCTGTGATGGTAAGCGATTTGCCGGGACGGACTTGCCCCAGAGGGCTTGGGACAACTCAGTATAACTTAGTAGGGGGGGGCTCCCTCCTGGCTCCCGTTCCTCCCAATGTAGATTATGAGTTTTCGAGCTGTAAGTTGATAAAGTTCTGAGCAAGCTGGCACTAGACGTGCATGCTTCTAGTGAAAAAAAAAATAAAAAAATGTCGAGTTTAATTGACGGGGCACTCAGGCCAGGGCAGAAAGCGTGGGAAAGTGCGATGCCAATCCCAGCCGAGCATCGCCACCGTCAGCGCCTACTGTCCATGACCTCAAGACACTCGCATTGCCGTACCATATGCCATCCCAGTGAGCTTCCAAGGCGGTCAAACCTCCCGCTGAGCAGTCTACGCAATCGGGGCGCTTTTGCCTTGATGTAATTCACCTTGCTGACCATTCGTGGCTTGAACCTGAGCAAATTCCCCTCGTTGAAGCTCTCAAGCCTCACTAAGAGTGCTGAACAGCGCTAGAGATGATTGAATCGCTCAAAATTGACCTTGAGAAGCTCTTGTGGGCTGTAAAATACAGTGACAAAGCCTCTCGGGACTGCACCACCCCTATTCCTGCTTGGAGGAGCCTCATTCAAGGATCCTACTTCTTGAGCTTGGTGCCGACACGATTCGTTGCTAGAAGCTTATGTGATAGCTGGGAGAGTTTTTTGAGGCCCTCTAGGACGACCTGGAGGTTGATTTCTTCATGTTTGACCACCTGGTCTGCAGCATGCAGGCCGGATACATCCAACTTTGATTGTAGCCGTTTTCGACATAGTTATTGTAGCTTACAACAACCTCGCATAGCTTATGTGCCAGATTCCTGAAGATATCATCCAAGACTCAAGTACAACACAACTTGGTGGGGATAAATTGAGCCATGTCGGCGTCCAGAGCCTTTGAACAGTCTGGTTTTTCAAGCGCTTCAACTTTGGGGGCTTCCCAGGTTTGGAACATGATCCTCCTGCTGCAGGCTGCCCTTGGGCGAGGTTGTACACACCCTCGACCCCCTGTTCGGCACTCTTCACATCGCCTGGCTACCCGCCTTAATCTCCTCGGGAACTATGTCGCCAAGAGGGTCATGACTGTCGGCTTCGTCGCCGGACTCTACCTTGGCGATTCCGTGGTATCCTCTTTGTTTGCCCTCCAATCAGTGAGTTTTCTGCGTGATTTTTTTTACCCATGCTAGCTGATTTGGTGTTACCACCATGCCTGCTTGTGCCCACATTTTCTGGTTTCGTCCCACCCATCCACTGGGCTGAACATGAGCAACAAGGGTTTCAGGGGCGTGAAACAAACAACCAGCTTGACGACGGAGAGGTTAGCACCCTACACTCTAACAAATATTAACGCATATACTCACTACTGTTAGCTCTTCAGTAGCAGCGAGTGCGTAGCACTCCTCCCCCGTGAGCTCCCACGTCATATCCCACTTGCTTTGCTCTGCTCAGAGCGAATGGTACGGTTGAATGAGTACATTGTCAATCTTCAAGTCTAAGCGTGTTTGTAGAATGTCCATGATCAATATGTGCATACGTGATGGGTATGTGACGGAGTGGTCAAAGCCCATCCTGTGATGTAGAGAACACCACGTCGTCGCAAAGCTGCCACCGCCACGCAAGCTTTCTGACCTGTGGTGGTCATTTGGTTTGCTTGGTTTCCACGCTGAGTAGCACGGCTCAGAGCATCGTCGTCAAGGAACAAAGGATCGACGAGGCTGGAGGATGTGGGCTCAAGGCACCAGAGTATAGACTAGAATGCGAGTAGGATATTTAAAAATATAACCTAAGTACGTAAAATATCTGTGGCACAAGGAAATAAGCGAAAAGAGGCACAAGAAAGCAAGATATGGGGCAAGGGGTACCCCTGTCCATGGTGCTTTCCCCTCACCCCTCGGGTTTACTCTCAAATTTCGTCTATGTACATGAAATGTGCACGCGAATCCATCGCACATTTTTGCCAAATTTTATTTCGTGCCTAGAATTATATATATTTTCGAGGGGCCCCCTATTACACCCAAATGTTCCAAGCCCTCTGGGGCGCTTGCACCGTCGATCACTTGTCATCACAGGTACAAACAAGCGATTACCAAAGAGGGCGAAGGTTCCAGGCAAAAGGATCATGTACGACCAGGCTTGCTTGTTTTGGGACCCAAGAAGCATATAATTTTGCGAAGTTACCACACAGCATACGGTGCCACAATCCGGACAAGAAAAATTTCACGTTCGCATCTGTGGATAAGAAGGGGGGCAGCAACTGCGATTTCGTTACACAATACTACTATAATAGGTACTAGACTGGTTTGGTTCAATATGACATCTCGACTCAATACTGAGGGGACACGAGGACAACAGCAAGAGGATCAACAATATACACAGAGGATCGAGAGATGCTGAAGGACATGAGACAATTTTCAGTGTGGGGGACAGTGATGGGGGAACAAGACTCGTTCAAAGACTGGAAAAGTGTTTATAACACAATCAAACTTATTTGTTCAAGCATGGGGCTCGTGGCTGTTGTTGCCAGGCACGTAATGGTCCCAGGAGCCTGGCGGGGGCGAAGGAGACATCAATCCGGGCATACCTGGCTGCTGAGGATACCCATGTGGGGGCAGGCCATACGACGGCTGCACCCGGTACGGCGGGGCGTACGACGGTGGGTACGAGCCTGAGTGGGGCGGAGTCGGGTACGAGGGCACAAGCGGAGGGTACGACTGGTGCGTGCTTGGCAGGGTGTTCATTGAAGCGAGCGGGGGCAGAGACGTTGCCAAGGGCGAGAGGTTCGTGGACTGGAGCGGGCTCGTAGCGTGGGTGGAGCTGGCGTGGTTGGGCCTGATCTGTGGCATCGACGGAAGCGGGGGATAAGGCGATGTGGTCTGGGTGCGGGGAAATGAGTTCTGGGCAGGCGTCGACTCGGCATTCTGTTGCTCAGGGTGGCCCCGACCCTTGCGACCGGCTCCACCCTCGGCATTGGACCCACGCTTAGACGACTCGCCCTTGGAAGCTGTGGCCTTGGCCTCACCAGCAGCACGACGGCGGCTGGCGGAGCGAGCGAGGGCAGAGTTTTCGGCGGCGAGCCGGGCTGAGCGACGAAGATAAGCAATGTCGATGGGGGGCGGCATGGGGCCACCTGCGGGGAGAGAGCTAATGATGTTATCACGCCTGCGCACAAGCTTGGCGTAATCTGTGAAAATAGGGTCAGGGCGGGCGGGCAGCA
The DNA here is from genome assembly GCA_019677335.1 of Ceratobasidium sp. UAMH 11750. Taxonomy (NCBI): domain Eukaryota; kingdom Fungi; phylum Basidiomycota; class Agaricomycetes; order Cantharellales; family Ceratobasidiaceae; genus Ceratobasidium; species Ceratobasidium sp. UAMH 11750. The sequence continues at coordinate 19,921 of WSLM01000208.1, read as the reverse complement.
ACGCGACTAGAACTTACGAAGACCACACGCATTGCAGAGGGTACGCTGGCCATCCGGGCCGCGGCGCCATTCGGGGGTATCGAGGATCTCGCAGGAGTGGCACTTGCCCGGGGGTGAGGCCCGCTGTGGAGAGAGAGTTGCGTGAGATGGGGCCGGAGGCAGGGTTCGAATATACTCACACTGCGCTTCTTGTATTTAACTTTGCGTTGGGCAGCTTGGCCTGCGGCGCGGTGGGCGCGGATGTCTTCCATGTCGCGGGCGGCGACGGCCTTGGCCGAGTTGTCAAACAGGGCAGTGCGCTCGGGGACGCCCTGGCAACAGAGTGAGTGACCAAGGAGCGACGGGGGCAGATCGACATACATCGAATACGTGCATATGGGCCTCTTGGGCGCTCGGGATGCTCTGGGCGCCAGCAGAGCTCGATCCAGGCAAGGAGCGGTCGGCTGGGGGCGAGGGGGCTACGCGGCGGCCGTCGTCGACGGTGTCTTCCCAGGGGCGCTTGGGCGGATGGGCGACGACAGGAGCCGGAAGCGGAGCTGGGGCGGGAGTCGGGGACGGATACGAGGCACGGCGGTATTCCTGAAGGGTGTCGATGACTTCGACGGCGCGGTCAACCATATCGGCGACCTCGGACTGGTCGGGACTAGGAGCGGCCGAGGCTGTGAGAGAAGCTAAGAAAATGCTCATTGATTATACGGGGGCGATACTGACCATAATGATCAGCGAACGCGCAGAGAACTTGACAGTGGGCGAGCACCTGAGGGGGCGTCAGAGAGTGCGAGGTACTGTGGCGAGCAGCACACCTTGGCAAGGTGCTCGTCGCGAGGATGGTCGCACTGGGAAAGGTGCAAGTTGCGGATGGGGGGCAGGCGGAGGTCCATGGGAGGCCGAGTTGTGACTCTACTCTTCCCTTAAAGGCTTCCCCCTGCAGGTTTTGTGTCATGCACCACGAGGCGAGCTAACCACATCGGAGCACCGCCACCCGTGATGTAATTTATTTACAATATGGGGTAACTTAACGCTACTGTGAAGCGGCACGCCGCGTCAGAGAAACCCTACAGTGCCCCGCACCAGGCACCTGTGCCTCGAAAAATCTCAAGGTTAATAGCCTCCCAGGGTACACCCCGCCCGTCCGAGGCTATTAGCCTCAGGATTTTTCGAGGCATAGGCGTTTGTGTGAGGAGCCACCAACAACGCGAAGCCGAATATATAGTGTATTTGAGCAGCCGAGAAATACATCGAGTCTGCGAAAGATTGAAATGACTAATTGGACGATTACAGAACATTCCAATATTATATTACTATGCCGCCGTCTATCCTTCTAACAAGCGGCTGATAGTTCGAAATTTCGGCCCAATCATTGCTAGAGATGACACCGCGCTCCTGGGGTTCAGGCAACACTACCCACCACGGCGCAAATTCAGATGCTAAGTTATGCCAGTTTTCCGTGGGAGGCTGACGGGCTGGTTCTGCCGCGTATTGGTTTGATTCCGGGGACTTTTCGTCCTCTGGTTCGGCCAGCTCCTCCTGTTGGCGCGCAAGTGTGACACCGGCAATCCAATTGGCAAGCTCTTGACGTTTGGACACAGCAGCCGAAACCCAGAATGGAGTTGCAAGAGAGCAGGTTGTATTTATATCGAGAACCGAGTCATTGGGCGTCGAGATGCAAAGGGATTCTTGCGAGCTGGCGTAAGGTTCATCAACGAAGTCGCCAAGACTGTAATTGGAATTGTCCAACAAATCATCAAAGTCGCCGGGCTGATCGGGGCTAGCTGGAGGGAGGGCGGAACTTGGGGAGGAATTATTATTAGGAGCCGGTGAGGGTGGAGCCAGACATTCAGATCTCCGAGTGGCCGTATTGCTAGCCACTGTGCCGGAAGGAGAGCCATGCGACGAGCCATTTTGGGCTGGAGATTCTCCCGTTGGCTCCTCTTTAAATGCTGTGGTAAGAGCATTATAAATCCAGAGGATATCGTTGACCCGCTCGGCTGTTATGATCGAGGATGGGGGTGAGTCCGAAGCCAGAAACTTGGGCGCGGCGTTGTAGATCACAGCATACGGGTGAACGTGAGATCGTAGGCGAGGGAAGTTGGGGTAAGGTGTGTGGTGAACATCATAACCAGGAAGTGTTCCCTCTTGCTCTTGGTTACGACGGAAGATGACAACGTGTTCTTCAGCCATATTCAAGGGGACAAATTCATACTCGTAGCCAGACTTTTTGGTGGGGAACCACTGAAGAACAGAGTTATCGAGGCATTGATTCGCTCAGTGTGCAACACGTAACTCACATCCTTGCTCCTAAAGTCCGGCCAAGCACCCGTGATCTTCTCGCGCTGGCGATGGCGCCGAAGATCCTGTATCTTTTGTCTAATGCTCTGGGCGTCACCCTCAAGGGGGACAAGAGCCCAGCCCGGGGGATTTCCATCAAACGACAGATGGATGTCTGATCGCACTGGGATACAATAGAATAAGCGGCTATACATCAATACATCAAGCAGGTTGAATACTAACAGAGCAGGTTGAACCAGCGGCTATTGAGATTTAGCTTGCGACCAAACGCGTATTGAAGATGAGCGATCTAAGACTCGTGAGTAAGCCCAATGAACATGTTTGTGTTGTCGACATACCTCAGTGTTCCGAGTGCATTTAGGGATCAGGTGGCACATCTGAATGGCAATTGCTGGGGCCTCCTCGCCTGTGATCAAGCACCTTCGGCCTTGTGAGGCTTTGACTAGACCGGACCTGTCCCGTGTTTGCACGCTTTTCTGGTTCACTGAATAGGCGTCCCGCCACCAGGTGTTGGACGCACGGTTTACACCATCTTGTGAATCAGAAATGTCACCATCGTCGGGTGGAGGGGCCGCTGAAACGTCATTGGACTGGGAGTTCATGGTTGTCGAAGACGAGTTGTTGTTGATCGGTAATTGCAAATTTGTACGCACTCCACCGTGGGTCGGCCCAGGCCCCAGGCCAGAAGTCTCCGTGCGTCTGATCTGCCTGGCTTTCCTGTGCGTTCCGCGTGCATTTAATATCTACCCTGTCAACAGAACCGCATCTCGCCTCTAGCCATGCGCCTATTCTTGGCCTTTGGCGTACTAGGTCTACTCCACGTTGCTCGTGGTGGCGAGCTCGATTCGTTTGCGGGCGTTTGCGCCCGGAATATACGAGATAACATCACCGCACGCAACGCTCCGAGTGTTTCTTCCGAGTCTTATTCTTCCAGCTTGCCTGATGTCGAGCTGCCCCCCGCCTTCCAGGGTGTCAACGGGCGCAGAAAATTGCATAAGCGGGTCATCGACTGGCTTGACGTGGATCGAGACAACCATGTCGACGCCAGTGAGCTACCCGCTCCTTGGAGTTTATGTGGGGAGATCGTGAGACCATGCAGCACATGCTTCGCACGTACGGGATGCCGGATATTGAGGAGGCTATCAATCATCACACTTTGGGAGGTAAGTTTTGTACATTCTTCCAGGAGATTTGAAGTAATCCAATTCCCGACAGGGGAAAAAATATCCAAGAGGGAGTTGTCGGAAATAGCCAATTCGCAACAACGATTGTCTAGCCATCCGTACCAATATCGAGAGTTACCGCTCGCAAAATGTTATAAGTTGCTCTGGTGAGCATGGATTTCTTGTTGTTCTCTCGCGGCTACTAATATATCCTAGCATATCTCACTTCCACCGAGGGCTTTTGCAACCCCGGCCACAAGTCCCTGGTAGAGACCTGCATTATGGCTCAGCCATGCGGCAGCATCGGCAGCTGCATGGGAGCTGTAGGGATGGCCGCTGAAGGGACGGGTGCAGTTGAGATGCTTGACCAACAAGGACTCGCTATGCGTGTTGACCCGTTCAATGTTGTCGGGCATGCAGAGACAGGACTGGAGGAACACAAAACGTTTCGCGTTCATATTCTGGGCGATTGTAGCGTTGATATTCTCGCTGGAAGTCCAAGCGATTTGTGAGTAACATCCTACGGCGCCGGAATATAAGCACTGACTAGATACCAGTTTCGGGCTGGACTCGGGCTTTCCAGGAGTCTCGATGGCTCGATTCGGTTGGTACGTAGGTTTGTGTTGGTCCTAGACCGTTTTGGCTCATTCATTCGTATTTACCAGCTTGGGATGGATCTGGCCAGCCACCAGCGTGTAGCGTGCATCTCTCTTGCGGAAATTGCGGTGCAATCTTAAGTAGCACCGCCCGGAACTGCCCAGATGGTATGTATTTACTTGATTTAACCGTGCAATATCTGAATCGTGTTCATGCAGGGGCTACCTGTGTTTATGAAAACTCACGCAAGGTATGCATGGCGCACGCCTAGTGTCTTACAAAAGCTTACTAAAACAATCCTATGATCATTTCCGTTACGGTAGCCGTGGATGCGGATTCTGGAACGCAGGTTGCCAGAGCCTTTGCACTAACGCAAATGTCCGAGGCTGTCCGTGCTATATGTTCAGTCCTTTCCACTTCCTAGACGCGTCGGTTTCTGACTTCGCTTAGCTGGGCCGAGTTTGACGACGAAGGCATGCCTGGCAACGATTTGCGCTCGTTCTTTACAACGAGAGTGAGCGAGTGTCGCGAGGCTTGTGCAACAGACTCTGCATGTCAAGCATTCGTAATGACCCTGCCAAAGGGGAACAAAGACGAGAGCCCAAACTGTTGGCTAAAGAATGCGCAACAACCTACCATCCGTTCGGACGATGAGTCAACCACTTCCATGGTACTATAAAAACAAGATGTTTATTATCCTCACATTTTAGGCGCAACGACATTCTTTAAGAAAGGCGCCGCAGTTGCCGACCAATGTGGCGCTTCTGTAAATACTCCTGGTTCGTACGACGCAGACTGGTGGTCGGGTACTATCCCGGTCAAACGCTCAGACCTGATTCCTCGAATTCCGCGAGTTGCGTTTCCATGTATACTATCTGGCTTTCGTTAACTCTCGAGCAGTATATAGCAGCAAGTTTGTCCTCGAGTATAATCGCCATCTTGCAGAGGTAAAGTTACCTCAGTTCGCAGATTTAATGGACGTTAAGTCAATATACTATAGTTTTTCATCGCCTATCGGTTCTTGCAAGCGTTATACAACATGGTATGACGCATCGCCGCTAATAATTGATTTTTTCCGCTAATGACTTGTCTCAAGCTTATTCGAAATGATCTTATGTTCAATAGTGCACAAGGTAAGAGCAAATCGAATTGTTTCACGTACTCCTGATCTTTATCCTTGGTTTCAGAGCTGCAGCGGCCAATCGGCGATACGACAGCCAACAGAGCTCCCACCACCAACCAACCAGGAGACGCACCATACGTGTCGTTTAACGCGTGCGTCTTTGTTCCTTCCGTTGGTCTTTTGTCATTTGTCGTATTGTTTGTATTTGACCTCGTTTACCTCGTTAGTCTAGTAGACGGCTCATAGTTGATTTTATTTAGGCTGCCACAATGGTATTCGACCGAAATAGCATACAGGTGAGGGACCAATGTATCAGCTCAAGGCAGTTTTCGGCGCTAATAATAGCATATACCCTCAGGATTTCTCGAGGCATAGGTGCTTATGGGAGTTTACGTGCATCATTTGCCCGAATTGGGTAAATTGGCACCAAGGGTTTTCCCTGACGTCAGGTTACCCATATTCCCAGCCAAAAAAAAGACCTAAATTTAATACCTAGCTGAAATTCTTCTCCAGTAAAAATAACATCCGTTCGTTAGTCTTTCGGCTGGTTCCCAGCTCTTTCGATATCTCCGACATTTTTTCTCCCCACCCCACCTTCTCCGCTCTTAACTGTGCCAGTTCCTCCTTCATGCTCTGCATATCCTCCCTCATTCCCTTCATTTCTATCTCCATGACTGCCATTTTCCCTTTCATAGACTGCACATCTTCCTTTGTCTCTTGCACGTCAGACGAGATCCGCTCAACTGGACTATAATTATGATACAAGGGTTAGTTGGCTTTATGCAAAGTGTATTGTGACATACCCTCTAGGCTGTGGTTCTCGATTGAACCAACGGTGCAGACAACGACTTGCAGCAACATACTTGTCGAAAGAATCACCAGATACGAGGTTTCGATCATCGTCTCGTAAAGCGTAATGATGGGCAGAGAGAATACCGGTGTGAGCAGCTTGATTCGTAAAGAATGTATCCCTAGGGAGCTCGTTTGGATCCTGGATGAGGAGGTGTTCACGCTCGACTGCTATAATGATATGTCGCCAAGCAGTGAAGGTTAGACGGACCCCCGTGTGCTTGTGGCTGAAATATCCCAGCAAGCCTCCGATACTCCCTGTCTTGAATTTTCGACCACAGAACGTAAAGAGGTACGCATCCTGGATTTTAGAAGGCAAAATAGGAATGTTCTGCCGCGTCTTCACCGTTTCTGTTTCATCGTCAAGGCTTGTCTCAGGATTAATCTGATCGATATTCGGGGTTGCTTGCATGAGTGTAACCTGTTCCTGGTCATCCTCGACATCCTCTAAGATCTTGTCCAGCTCGTCAAGCACAAAGTCATCATCAGGGAGCTCATCGAGGTCGTCTGACGTTGTGCCAGTGTGACTTGGTTGAGTCTTGAATAACGGGTCTATGAGATCTTCGACCCATTTGACAGCGAGCGGACGAATGAGTGAATTCATGATGAAAACGATTCGAGTCAACCTCGGAGGTAGGGCATGTACGTCCATTCGGTCCAATCCAGTTAGTGCAGTGGACTTTGTATAGCCCAGCATCAAAACGATGTCTTCACCGAACAAAAAAACATTTCGGTCCCGGCCCTCCGCATTGTGATTTCGAGCATTCAGCAGCTCAGGGCCACGTCGAGGTAGACCACCCCAAATGTGACAAGCAAGTGCAAGGTGTCGAGAGCATTTGCCAAGCGTTCGAAGCCATTCATGTCGTGCATCGTCTATCCAGTTTGGAGTACCATCGGGGAGTCGGTTAGTCCAGAACTTTTTGGCCACTTTCTTATGCGTGATGAATGCGGAGATGAGGTTACTCCGCATCTCATGTAGCGGTTCATTCATGATATCCCTCCAGATAGAGTATCGGTTCCCACTCTCGCCCATGACGTCCCGAAGCTTTAGCAGGTCAGGATCTGTGTACAGCTCTGAGAGAGGGATACCGAATAGGACTTCCAGAAACAAGATTCGCTCGAGTTCATCTAGTATATCCAGAGCCATGTCCTTTAGAGAATCGAGCTTGAGTGAGTGGCCATCGTAGACACAGATGGTCTGATCTGCAGACCAATGAAGCCGTCGTTTGCCGGCAGTTGCCCAGATCTCTTTAAACATCAATTTCCGCATTGCCTTCAGGTTGCAGAAAGGGGTTGGCCGATTTGCGTAAACCAAATAGCTGTGGTAATATTCATAGCACCTGTGGCAGGATCGACCAATTAGCGGACAAACAATTTATGAATTATAGATTGGGCACGCACTCATCGGCAGTCTTGAAGCTCTTGATCTTAAGTCGAGCTTCCTCGAGTAAAGCCGCCCGGAATGCGTACTGAAGGCCAGTGCTTGGACGAGCTATACTGGTGGCATGGCAGAATGTAGAGTCTGAACGGACAGCTTTCAGGGCGACATAAACATGGGTGATATCGTTGTATTTTGATTCGGCGATATGATCGATATTCTGAGGTGCGAAACAGGTAACAGCAAGCTTATGAATTGACGTCGAAAGTTGGTTTTGGCCGTCCGCAGACTCGGGATCCCTGGACTTGAGCAATGCTACTACGTCTTTTGCTGCATCCATCTGCTCGGTTGTGAGATATGCAGTGTACACTGGGTGACGCGATGGGTTGGAGATTCGTTGATAGGTAACAAGCACTAGGTTAATAAACTGCGCAAAGAAGCGAGCATAATCTTTGGTTGTATCCTCCTCAATCGTGGCCAGAGTTCGGTACCAAGGACAATCGCCCGTTTCCTGAGATTTGACCCATCGATCACGAATAATTTGAGGGGTTTTTGGCAGGGTATCTAGATAGCGCCTAAAAAGAGCAAGGCATGCGGGAACAATTGGAAACCATGGATGATTTGAGTCTGGTTCCGACACCAAGGACATCAGATCCTGGGGGTGCCAACCGCTGAAATGCTTGGACCACCCCTGGGAATGCAAGAACGGATTGTCGTCTAGGAGCCCTTGAGAAGTGCCCATTGGCTCAATGGTAGGCATTTTTGTGAATGTAGATTTGGCTAGGTATGACTTGAGAGCCTCGTAAGACAACTCCTCCTCAGGCTCAGGATTATCGGGAATTCGAGCAAGTTCAGGATTGACTGGGAAATACCGTTGCCAGCCAGGAACCTTGTAGAAGGTTTGGACAGCATCGACTATGTCAGGTGGCGTTCGGTGAGACTTTGAAATGTCTGGGTGTTTTTTGTCGTAGTGTACTTCCCGACTGCTGGCTGCGATCCAAATCCAGCGTTGTTCTTCTTGGCAGTCCCCACATGCCTCGGGTTGGGTTCTACCCCGAGTGATATCGCCTATGCTTTTTATGGTATCTAAGAATGGAAAAGGAGCGACTACCCCAACGGGTATCGGTGAAAGGCCAGAATCTGGGCCTGCCCAGGCGCCATACCGTGGGAGCATTTCTATGAGGTTGGCCAGCTTCTTGTCTGATCGGGCCCGAGGAAATTTATGTTTATCTGAACGGTGGTTGACGACACCGCAGATAGGAAGTCCCACCGGGGGGACAACACCCTGAGCGGTACACTCCAGGCAATATAAGACGCCATACCCACAGAGCAAACCAAGTCGCGCGTAGTTTAAATGCTGATCAGTGAATACACCTGGGATTGCGGTTTCCTCTTCGGGACGCAGGTATGAGTTTGCAGGACGAGGAACAGAGTCAGTACTAGTACTAGGGCCAGAGGCAGGCTGGGGGGGTTGACGGAATTCGGATGGTTCGGAATGAGATCCTGAGGCTATGGGGAGGTTTTGCAAGCACGGTGCTGTTGCTGGCTTCTTTGGGGATACTGGACGTTTGGAGAGTTCAACAGTGAGCCGGAGTTTTTTGGAAGTTCTAGGAGCCAATGGGGTTGATTTGGGAGCTAAGCCCTTGGATGGATGTTGATGATAAGGAACAGAACCATCCTCGGAGGTCTCTTCATATATGTCAGATGTGATATCATCCTCAGGGTCTGAATCAGCCTCTGTATAACAAGGCCGTTTACCCAGCAGTGAGTTTGTAGTTGATCTAGTCTGATGAGTCATTGTTGGATACACTGCAAAGAGAGGGGTGGTGGGCACAACCAGCAGACAAGTGCAGACTAGTGTTGGACCATCAGCCGATTAGATCGCTCCTGATAAGCCTCACTATTGAAGCGCTGGGACCTGAAATTCGCCTACTAAGCGTCAGGCGCTTGTTTTTCAGGACCCAAGTCCATGAAGTTTCAGGCGTTGCTCCGTAGGCGACAAGCTAGAGTATGAGGGTGCCGAAAAAACTGTGATATTTGTACTGAATCAGAGTGGATGAAAAATTGCAAGCTTGGCAAGTCCTAGTTATGACCTACAATACATCGAATTGTCACAATGTTGAAAACTTGAAATTACATTTTAAGTCGGAAACCGACTCTGGGCATGATAGGGCCCTATATTGGAATTAGCTATGATCATTGCATGGTCATGGCCTGATCACATATGGATACGCGCCCTAAGTGCCATGGTCATGCCATTTCATGGCCCGCCATGTGCCCCCAGGGGCGCTTAGGTCTTTGTAAGTTTCTCCTGGGCGGTGCTAAGTTGCCGGCATGTTGCCACCACAATACTAGTCTGATTAACCACCCATGCCAGAGCGCCAACTCGGTCGTACAGATCAGCAACTACTGGTTGCGGGCCAAAAGGAGTGCTCGGCTTGCCACTTTTGCTTCAAGCTCAAAGGGTTTCCACGACACTTTGCAGCTTGCTACAGCTGGAAGACCACACGCGATGAGGCACTCGCCTCGACCTCCACCGCAGATGTTTCTGTGCCCAATAATGCTGTAGCCGCTCCACCAATTCCTGCTGAGCATGCTTCGGGAACCACCCACTATGACGTTCCTTGGCCGCCGTCGCCCGAAGCGACAACACCCGCAACGGGGATGGAGGTGGATCACCAAACTCGAGAGGGTTAGCCCGTTATTTCGTTGTGCACTTGGCGCGTAGCCTGAAATGACCACGTTTTAGATCCTCTAGGCCCCACGCAAGATATCGGTGGCAGCAGCGGGCGGCATCCTGGTACTCCGGAGCCCACTTGTACGTGCAACACATGCATCCGACCTCACATTCATGGTAACCCTTCAATTCAACATCCAGACGAGGAAGGATCAATTCGGGTTCGTGTTCAAGCACGCCCTGGTCGCATAGTCCAAAAGGAACATGCCGCACCACCAAAACGGCAGTGTGCGCTCACTCAAACCAACATTCTTCCCTGGTGGCCGTTCATCACACATGCCGATTTCCGGTTTGCTCGAGTCGCTTTGGCGACTAGGATCAATGCTCCGCAGATAGACGAGCACTTGTCGATCCACCACTTGGCTAGCGATTGCCCATTGACGCTCCGAAATGCAAAGGAGCTACATACAATCCAGGCTCGAGCCGAACACCTTCTAGCACCGGTGCGTCCTGCATCCTGCGCGTTATCTAATTTCGCTTATATTTAACTCAGTATTGAGCGGTCGAATACTTGGTGCCACTCCGGGCCACGAACCCCAAGGACTGCGCCGACTTCACAGTCTGGATCACGCCCCTCATGGATTGGATACTCGAGCTAGTGTTGGACCTTCAGGTCCAGAAAGAGCTCCAGTTCGATTCGGTCGAGAAGTTCCGGATGACTGACGGGGAATGGGTGCACTTTGTTGATGAGCCTTGGACAGCGGACGACTGGCCTAAACTACAGGTATTTCGAGCCTCTGTCATTCGATAAGTTGCCACTGATATATACGTATTTGTGCGCTTGAGGAAACCTTGCCGGATGACGGTCTACTCGTTTCAATTATATTATACGCCAACAAAGCGCTTGCTTCAAGCTGGGGCACCAAAAAGCTTTACCCAGTCATTGCACGCCTAGCAAACCTGCCAAGGCATGTGCGCAACGGGCGAGGAGTTGGTGATGGCCGAGTTGTCGCTCTACTCCCGGTAGTGTGTACAGATCCTGATGTGGCTGGCTGGTATCTTGGATTGCTGACCTTGGAACTTAGGTCGAGAAAGCTGATCAATACGGTTTAGGAGTAACTTCGTTTGCGAATTTCAAGTGCAACGTCTGGCACCGTGGCATCGAGAAGCTTCTGGACACCATCCGAATGGAGGCCAAGTTTGGATATGCGATCCAATTGGAGCTACACCGTGCCCTCAACTTGGAAAAGACGGTGTGGCGACTTTTTCCGGCAATCCCGATAATATCTGCCGACTTGGAAGAACAGTGAGTTCCGAGCTATCAGTGTCTGCCGGTGACTCAGGAAAAATATGCACTTTAGGTACACAATGGGCTGCCAGCGAGGTACCAACGGCCTCTGCTCATGCCCTCATTGCCTTCAATCGGGCAATTCACTCTTTGATCTCTCATGTTCCGCCCAGTATCGTAATTTCGATGATTTTATCAATATGATAGAACGCGCAAAATACTTGAATGGAGTGAAGACCGAAGCGATGCTGCATGGGTACAGCTATCAACCGGTGGAGGTATGTGTTTCTCTCACTTGTCCCTTGTGTGCAACCTCATGCCCGTTCAGAACACATTTTCAGTGCTTGGTGAGTGCACGGATCTCTTCCGTGCGCTATCATACGACACACTCCATAATGATGACCTGGGCCACTGGGGATCACACCTGTGGCCTATGCTGAAGGAGTTTATCTCTGGTGGGGCTGAATCACCTGAATTTCAGGTGGCCATGTGCCCACTTCAGGTGAATTTCACCTGAAGTGGGCATTTTGGGTGAAAGATGGGTGAAAGTTCTTCACCTTGGATGCCTCCAACTTTGTGATAAAAACAGATCCTCAGTCATGAACAACCTATTAGTGGATGAAACAATCATTTTTTAGTCAACAAAGGCAGTAAAAGTTGCATTTCATTCTTAGAGTGCCCACTTCAGGTCATTTTCACCTGAATTTCACTAGTGCTTTGCTGGAATTTCAGATGATAGTTGACCTGAATTTCAGGTTGGTTGGCTGTACCAGAGATATCGATGCAAACTGCTCGCGGAGCATCAAAGCCGGGTTTGAAGCAAGGTGAGTATTTGTTGTGTCTCGCGAGTTTTTCTTATATGTATGCGCGCAATCAGGATTGCTGCTGTCCCCCCGCAGCCTGACCTAAATCATTACACAAACCCACTGAGCATGGGGTTTAGTGATTGGCGGAAATACGAGGACTTGCTGAAAGTTTGTTACAAATGTTTGTGCCAATGATTTTCGTCACTGATTGATATACTTTACCACCCAGGTTGTTCTCCACGGCCCAATGGCTTTACCAGCACAGGCCTCAAGCCTTGTCGTGCTTATTCGATTAAAACAGGCTGAGCTTCGAGTGCTTGCCTGACTTGACGTGCATACAGAACATACGATCACTTTAGGCCGTAAGCTTGTATCAGATTTATATCAAATCAGTCTGGCAAGTTAGTTTCCCCTGGGCTTGTGCACTTTATCTGTTGACGCTTGTGTTTCTAGGAGTGTACAAAAAAATACGGCAAGAATTTCAATTTTCCCAAGATGCACATGGCATGTCATCTTTTCAACAATGTGTGGAACAAGAGAGGAACAGCCAACTATAGTACCAAACCAAACAAGCAGATGCATGGGAAACTGTGGCGCACATATGGTGTCTCGAGCAAGAAATCATCAATGGTTGACTTGGAGGTAAGCCAAGTCTTTCGGCCATCTTTGTGCCCATTAGCATACGTTCACAGATACTTCATATGGCCCATGCTGCCGCTGTTTATGAGCTTATTGCAGCTGAAGTTGAGGAATGGCAGGCGTTGCAGGTCGAGGAGCTGGAAGAACGTGACGAACAGACAATGAAACAGATTCCGACAGCATTGTACATGTCAGCCTACAATTGAGAGATAAAGCGACATCCACAGAGCTGCTCAAGGATAAGCATGCTGATGACCCAGCTTGCCACAACCTCAACGCCCACATCCACAATTTCATCAATGAGCTGGTCCCATCTTTTATTCAACCAGGGCGCCCATTGAAGGTATGTGCAGGAGATCTCAACCTATATTTCAGTGCGTTGAGCTTTTCTGTGGGTCAGAGAATTGCTCCAAGTAGATGACTTGGGGGCACACTGTTCAGACAATACAGGAGAGATGCAGGAGTATCTTGACTTGAGTTTCCTCAGTCTCGACAGTGCCTGTATATATACTATTCTAGTTATGAAATACAATATCAAATACTACAATATTACTCAGACAATATGGTACGACATGACGCAGACAAAGGCCATTGATAAGCAAGAGGATGATTCATGTGGGACTCAGCAAAATTGTTCAGAGCTCCAGAGTGCTCCTGATGCTCTGGATTTGGGAGGGTGGCTCTCTGGAGCTCTCTAGAGGTCTCAGGACCCTGTGGAGCCACCCCCTCAAATCCAGAGCACAATGGAGAACTGACCTATTTTGTTGAGGAAGACTTCAGGGGTATAGGCCTGAAGGATTAGTCATGACATTATCCCCCTTTAGGCCTTCTCTTGGAGGTTCTCAAGGGAGGCTTAGACTCTTGCTTGGCCTTGGCTTTGTTTTCTTTGGCAGCTTTGAGTTGTTGCACCTTGTACCAGGTGATTTCCTCCTTGGCCCCTTCAAGGTCTTCTTCTTTGATCTATTCGTTATCTTCTGGCCCAAACCCTTTCCACTTGATCAGGAATTCCCATTTGTTCTGCCTTTGCCACCCGTTTACAATCTTCTTGACCTCCTGGATATTATCCCCTTCTTTGAGGCTCTCGGGTTTGTCAGGCACTCAGATCAGATCGTGATGGTACTTTGATAAGTGTCCTATGTGTACCATGTTATGGATTTTGAGGGACTTGGGTAGCTTTAGATGATAGGCCGCATTGCTGATTCGTTCTAAGACCTCGTAAGGTCCGATCCATATGTGGGAGAGTTTCAATGAGGGTCGGTCTTGTTGGATGTTCTTGGCGTTAAGCCAGACCTTTTCTCCAGGTTTGTAGGTAGGCCAGGATAGCAATGGGTCGATCATTTTTTGTTTGGACTGCTCAAGGCTGCTTCTAACTTTGGTGTGGATCTTGGCTATTTCCTTGGCGTGGTCTTGAGCTGCGGGGATTGAGGTTTGCGTATCCCCCTTTGGTGTGAAGGCCAGATGGTATCCATAGAGCGTGAAGAACAGGCTTTTCCCAGTAGCGGAGTGATTGCTCGAGTTGTAGGCAAACTCGGCAAGGGGAAGCCATCTTGCCCAGTCATCTTGTTTATAGTTGACGTAGGCCTGCAGGTAATGTTCTATGAATTGGTTCATGTGCTTGGTCTGCCCATTGCTTTGGGGGTGGTACAACAAAGATAATGCTGGAGTTATCCCAAGGTGTTGGTAGAAGGCCTTGGTGTAGGCGCTCAAGAATATATTTCCTCTGTTGGATATAATTTTCTCCAGGGTCCTGTGAAGCTTCAATACATGGGTAATGATCAGAGATGCAAGGTTGGCGGAGTCCATGGATTCACAGCAGGGTAGGAAGTGCCCTAGTTTGGTGAAGGAGCCTATGACCACAAGTATACTATTGAACCCTTGACTTGTTGGTAGTTTTATGATGAGGTCATATGATACATGTTTGAAGGGTTGTGTAGGGACTTGAGTGGGCATTAAGGGGAGTTCCTCCCTTCTGGTGTTTTGGATCCGCTGGCATTTGTCGCACTTTTGAATGTAGGAGTTTACCGATGCAGTGATGCTTGGCCACCAGTATTCTCATTGGATTAGCTGCCTGGTCCTTGATTGGCCTGGGTGTCCTGCCAAGGGTGAATTGTGGTAGAGGGCAGCTATCTGGTGCTTGATGGGATTGCTGTCCAGAACCACGACCCTACTTTGGTAATAAAGGATTCCGTCCTTCCATTCATATTCCCAGAATTTCTGATGGACTGTTGCTGGGGCCTTCTCAGGATGGTTCTGTAAGAACAATAGGATGGCTTCAAGCAAAAGGTCTTGGGGTAGTTCTTTTCGGATGTGCACACAAATCTCTGAGTCTGTCAGCACCTCCGTTACTGTCGTGGCTGTGAATTTTTCTTTGGGTAGGAGTACTTGAGTGGGTTCATCTGTTTTTCTGAAGTCCACTCATTGTGACACGGTGTCCGGTTTTTGTGACTGGATCCCAGGCCAGTATGATATAGTAAAGTTGTAGGATGCTAGTTGTTGCATCCAGTGGGCTTGACAGTGGTTCAGAGTGTGTGCCTCCTTCCAGAACTGAAGGTTTTTGTGGTTGGTGAAGACCGTAACTGGTTCCTTGGTCCCTTTGAGATATATTTGCCAGGTCTCGAAAGCTCAGATTATCGCAAGTAGTTCCTTGTTGTAGTGTTGTGACACTATTCTTTCTTAGTTCTTTCCTGAGAGTGGTTGAGATTGTTATAGTTCGTGAAATTATTGAGACTTAAGTATATGTGCCGGAGTGCCAAGTAACGGATGGAGGCGCAGGAGTGGATCTGCCAATTAGATTGGTCGGGTTCTGTTCAGTGTGAACAAACTGATCCCTTGGAGGTGTATTACTGTACTATAACTAGTCGCCTAGTTAGGAGATGTCAGGGCCAGAAGCTCTTAGAATATAGTCGTAAGCCTTGTCGGAGGTGTGTGCGTCCTATACACTAAGCCGAGGAGAGAGACTTCAGTTTGAGGTCTCTAAGTGACTATATGCGATACTCTTATCACTCTGTCTGTCAATCTCTTAAGGAGATGGCAGCGTTGGCAATCACACAAGTAGAACCGCTAAAGTATACCGGAGCGTCGTACCACAGTTTAGGTTGGGACTTGACGCGACTTAGGTCTTAGCGATTAACTTAGTCTTGCAGTGTTGCTTAACGACTTATCAACCAATTGCAGCCTTAAGGGCTTAATCACACAAATGTAATCTTCTGGAGTAAAGATGGGGATGCATTCACAGAGGGCCGACAGGGCCTTTATATACCCGTTGGTCTGTTTGTACATACAAATAGATCCAGTCTACAGGTTCTATACTAACAGTAAACAAAGTGCGCTACTCATATCCAAACATATCCCAAAACCTTGGTCACTTCCATTCCTCTGGTTTCCTATTATTCCATACCAACGTTTTGGATCCTAATAAGTCCAAATGTTAGGAGTAGCGACCTCTAAGTAGTTCCACTATGCTGGCGCACAGTATTGAGGTAGAGCAGTATATATTTGGGACGGAGTGTGCTCTCTTGTTAGCAAGGATCTCTCTTGACAGATAGTCAGTTTGACCCGATCCGCTGGTTCCTGTGCTTAGGTAAGCGTCCTCCCAGTGGATGGCCGGCCACTTGCTGAGTGGTCATGTGACCAAGGGACTCAACTTTTTACCTAGCCATTAGAAAGCTTTGGAAAGTCGCCACAAATGGTCAGAGGACCTCCTAATATATCAATGAGCACTTAGGGGACAAGTGCTAAGCCGGGGGGAACATGACAAGAAGGGGGAGATAGGGGTAACTCCATATCTCAGCCGTTACCTTACTGATTTGGCTCGGAAAAAATGCTATTAATAGTAGAAAAATTCCCTTATTCTATTTAAGCCAATATCTAACCGAAGTTAGGTTAAGGTAAGTCACTTTCAGTTTGGAGTCTTAGTGAAGACTCAAATCTTAAGATGTATGCGTTACATAACAGAGATCGTCTGTAGTTAATTTGGGTAATGCAAATATATTTGTACGGTTATAGAATCACTGGTGGTTGACAAGGTAAAGCAGTCTGGCGAGCCACAACTGTTTACCTCTTGTCTTTATACTACGTAGGATCCGCAGTCCGCAGTATCCTAGTCACATGTGACATTGACTCACTTTGCTGTGGTGAGGAGGCGTCACATGGGTTTATTATGATGAGTAAGATGGACACATGAAGTGTTGCAGCTCTGAATCTTAGGGAGCCGTGCGAGGTCCTAGGGTCATGTGACTGACTTAGTCATCTGGGCACTGGACACTGCGTTACCTGGGTGAGAGTTTGCAGTGTCTGGGCGGCTAACCACGGCAAGCGCCAGAGTCACGTGACTTTGTTGTTTTTGCTGCTTAATGTTGCGACCCTTCAGGGAGCGAGCGGTTTATGTGCGAAACGACAAGTTGGAGCGAGTAGTGGCGCTGTAGTTAGATCCCAGTCACGTGAGATGATGGGGCAACGGACTTGTGGCTAGTGATGTCGTGCGGGAATTCTCGCGTGTTCCTGCACCGGAATTGCTTGGCAAATCCGAATCCGTTGAAAAAACTGGATATATGCGCAGAATCGCGTTGTGCAGCGCTTTCCACGCATATATCCAGTTTTTTCAACGGATTCGGATTTGCCGAGCAATTCCGGTGCGGGCACACGCGGGAATTTCCGCACGACATCACTACCGTCAGCCTCCCACCTAAGGTTGTGGGAGACCCACTTCGAGCACTCGACGACGGTCTTGACGGTGGGGGCGAAACACCCCCTCGCCACAAATATGGGGAGCTGGGTGAACCCCCAGTGTTGGGAGGGCATCAGCCCATCCCCAACCCATCGCAGGACCCCCCGTTTCCGACAGTGGATGGTGTCTGGCCTGGTGATGTGGAGCCAGGTGTGCTCCTTGATGGGGATATACCCAAGTTTGACCTTGGGGTGGATGGACTTGGTGAGCATCCACAACCGCCCGAAGGCCCCGCAATCAGCCAGGTTGTCGTGGTAGAGCTGGCAGTTGCGCCTGGAGGCATGGGTGAGGGCGGCAAGAGATGGCAGGGCGGGCATAGTGTGAGAGTAGGAGTGGGAGTGGGAGTGGTAGCGGTGGTGATGTCTCTCCCCATTCCCCCTGCCTCTGTTTTATAGTTCTTTGGGGTAGGGGCACCTGGATGTTTCTTGAGGAATCGCCTCATGACTGACTTGAGTTTGGCAAACTTCTCAGCGCATTCCATGGTATTTTCCCGCGAGTCATACCCTTTCCACTTGATCTCGTAATAGAGTTGACTTCCTTTTCGTTCCCATCCGACTATTGCTTCCACCTCATATTGTTCTTCCCCTTCTTCCGTTGTTATGGGGGGTGGTGATGGCTGGAAATGCCTGTATTTGTCATCTTTAAAGGGAGTTAGAAGTTCCACGTGGAAGACGTTGTGGATCTTCATGGATTGCAGAAGCTTGAGCTCATAGGCATGCGGTGATATTTTCTTGGTGACTCAGAACGGCCCTGCCCGTTTGTGGTCAAGCTTCTTGGAGGGGCACCTCATTCTGATGTTTCTCATATTCAACCAGATGTGCTCTCCCACCTCGTAAGTCCGAGGTTCCCTCGGGGGTACCTTTCTTTGCGCTTCCATATTAGTGAGGGCCTCGTCCCATACTTGTTTCATGTGATCCGCCATTCGATGTCCTTCCGGGCTTCCCCCCTGTTTTCCTCACATGATCTCCCACTGAGGGTTTCTGCCGTAGATTGTTTGGAAGGCTGATTGTCCGGTGGCCGAGTTGATTGGATTGTTGTGGCAGAATTCCGCCATTGGTAGCCATGTTGCCCAGTCATCTTGGTTATAGTTGCAGAAGCTTTGGAGGTATGCTTCTAACCATTGATTGGTTCTCTCAGCTAATCCATCAGTTTGTGGGTGATAGGTGGTGGAGAAGTGGGGTTCCTCCCCTAGGTGTTCATATAATGTTTGGAGGAAGTTACTGTTGAAGGTTACTCCTCGATCGGATATTGCGACTTTCGGTATTCCGTGTAGTTTCCATACTTCTCGTATGAAAATTTCTGCTAATTCCTCCGCGTTCGTGCTTTCAAGGCAGGGTATGAAGTGTGCCTGTCGCGAGAATTGGTCGATTACTACCAGGATGCTATCGTAACTGTTGGATTTGGGAAGTTTGACGATGAAATCGTAGTTGATGTGTTCCCAGGGGTGCGTGGGTAGCTCAATCTGTGCGGGCGGGGCTCTTTCGGTGGCGGCTTTGGCTCTGGAGCATATTTCAGATCCTTCTACATATGCGTTTACTTGCTCCTTGAGGTTTGGCCACCAGTATTTTCGGGATATAATTTCTCGTGTGCGGGCCTGTCCTTGATGTCCAGCCACGGGGGTGTCATGGTTCTGTCGGAGGATTTCCTTTCGGATTTCCAGAATATCTGGTACTATTATTGCTCCGTCGTACCATAGCAGTCCTTCCTCCCAGGAGTACTGTTTGAATTGTTTTCTGACCGATTGGGGCAACTTCTCTTTCTCCCAGACCGTTCGTATTAGGGTTTCTAGAGATTCGTCTTCTCCCTGTGCTTCCTTGATGGCATTGATTAGGTCTAGCATCACGTTCGCCTTGAACCCATGGAACTTCTCAGCGGTGATCATGACTTGTTCCAGTGTGGGTAGGTCCTCATGGTCAGACCTTCGAGAGAGGGTGTCAGGTTTCTGGGACTGTTTCCCTGGCCGGTAGACGATTTGGTAGTTGTAGGATGCCAGGGTTTGGTACCATCTGGCGTGTTTTCGGTCCATTTGTCGGGCTTCCTTCCTTCCAGTACTGGAGGTTTTTATGATCGGTGTATATCATCATGGGTTCATTTGTTCCTTCGAGAAATAGGTGCCAGTGGGTGAGAGCTTCGATGATGGTGAGTAACTCTTTGTTGTACGTGTCGTAGTTTTGTTGGGCCGTGTTGAAACTTTTCGACATGTAGCCAATAGGGTGGAGCTTCCTATCTTCCTGTCTCTGGCTTAGAATGGTGTTGGGAAGTGACAAAGAGAGGTGCTCATGCTCGTCTTCACCAACTGGGAGTACCCGCCGGAATGTTCTGCCCGGCATTTGATATATCCGGAATAACAGTTACCATGACAGTAAGCCGTTGCCATGACTTCTCT
>WSLM01000207.1:0-24277 GCA_019677335.1 Ceratobasidium sp. UAMH 11750 | reverse complement strand
GGGCGGTACATCTACTACCTCGCTTGCATACCCTCGAACTTTTATCGTGTGGACACGGCCAAGGCAGCCTGTCTGGGTTACGAGCTATCTGCACGATACCGTCTCTTCGAAGGATCAAGTTTAGGCACTTTGAATTTTGTCTGGCTGGATGGGACCCGGCAGAAATCGTCAAATGGTTTGCTGTTGATAGAATTGAAATTGTGGACTCGCCGGAATTGGAGTACTACGCTCATGCTTCTCCATTTCATTGATAGTGTGCTCATACCGGGAATATTTAATGTATTGGTTCCACTGCTTATGCACAGAGCCAAAAGCGAGCAAAGCGTGATAATTGGGTTCGAAAGGCGCGCGTGCGGTCACGTGCATTATTTTTACCCTCTGCTGTCCTCAACTTGGACCACTCTCCTAGGGGCACGACATTCAAAGGCCCGCCAGAAACCTATACGAGTATTTAATCGAGCTCCGTGTTGCACATTCGTAACAGTAGTTTATTGGGGTCACGACTCGAGCTTGACCGACCACCCGTCTCCCACCCCGAAGTTGTTTATCCTTGGTTCAAACCTTCCGCAAACTATGAATAATTGTCCGATAGATGGCTTACCATCCGAACTTCTTTCCCGAATTTTTGTCATTCTTCACGAGGCCAGCTTCTACGCGCGCTCTACCTGGGACCACAGTTATGGCTCAGTAGCTGATTATCCGACCTTGCTTTCGAGCGTCTGCTCTCGCTGGCGAAAGATTGCTATTAGCACACCGTATATTTGGTCTTACATCGATTATGATACCGAAAAAAACGCGTTGCGCGGGCTTGAAAGAATACACCATCGCCTTCACCTTGCGCGAAACACTCCGCTCCGCGTTCGAATCGGAAAATCTACCCGTACGTGGTTACAGAAAGAGGTCGACTCGAATCTCGAATTTCTCCTTCGTTCGAGTGCTCCCCATTTGAAGTCCTTGACGATCAGTTACTGGTACTCCAGCCTTGTGGAACAGGCGATTTCCGTGTTGTTCTCCGAAGGTAGAACAGCCCCTATCACTAGATTAGCGCTCGCCGCACATTCACCCCGAACCGGACACATAGCTGCATACCGGGAGCTTTTGCCCCAAGAATATCTAGACCGACTATTTGTGCCTTTACGGAGCTTATATTTGTATTCCGTTCCTCTTGACTGGGATCGCCTCGCATGCCGGAACCTCGTGGAGCTGCAGCTTGTCGATCTCTCCGCGTATGGGACCCCCAGTGTACAGCAGCTTGTGGACCTTCTGAGAGCCAACCCGGGCTTAAGCTATATCAGATTTTCGCAGATTTTCGACCCTTTTACTCCTCCCGAGCACAACCTCCAACCAATTGAGTTGCCGTCTCTAAGGGAGCTTTGCCTACAAATGGATCCGTGCTTTATTAGCTGGTTTATAGGTCTACTCGTCCCTGGATCACACGATCTCGCAATACACCTCATCCCCTGGTGTCCGAGACGTGGCCGTTCCGATATAACGGGCGCATTTCTTGATTTCTCCAGGTGAGCGCGTATTGTGTCACTCTATGTCTCGGAGAGGTGTTTGTTGGTCCATCGCCTCTACGACTACCTTCCCCATCTTCGCACGCTCCGGCTCTCGTCCCAGACAATGGACTCTACGTTCGCGAGGCTGCATAAAGCGACACACCCGTTACCTCGCTTACAGACTTTCGAGCTTCAGTCGTGTGAGCACGACGTAAGCATTCGGTTCGGGCCACAAGCTATGCGCAAATTGCAGTCTTTAAAAATGATCAAGTTTAGACACCTTAATTTGTGGGGGGATAGAAACAGATTGGACCCGGAAGAAATTGTCGAATGGTTTAAAAGGGAGCTTGGCAATGGTAGGATTGAAGTGGTGGATTCGCCGGAACATTTGGCTACCCATGCTTCTCCGTTTTATTGACAATGTATTTATACGAAAAAGATTCAGATGTATGCAGAGCCAAAAGCGGGTGAGATGTGGCAGACTAGGCAAACTCGCGCAAATAAGCGGCTCGTCGGTGAATCTTGTTGGCTCGGTCCCTCGGATCAACCGCCGTATACTGTGGGGCTGGGCGAAGCTCTCGGATTGGAGCTGATCCATCTACCAATGCAGCCGAACGGATATTTAATTCGACGTTTTGTCATCGGCCGCGTTCTTCTTGTCTGCCCCCATGAGCACCACAACCACGAACAGCGAGAGCTACTACCTGGGCGTAGATGTGTATGGACAGTTATAGTCGTTGCGTGCAGCATCTCATATTTTCCTCACAGGGGGACTGGGTCCGCTCGTGCGGCTCTCGTTTCTAGCACCGGCACACTCCTCGCATCGTCCACGCAAGCAACCACGACCTGGCGCTCAGACACCGACGCTCGTATTTTCGAACAGTCCACCACCGAAATCTGGCGTGCGATCTGCACCGCAACTCATGCTTGTCTAGCATCCGCTTCCGTTTCTCCCTCCAAGGTCGCTGGTATCGGCTTTGACGCGACCTGTTCGTTGGCCGTGACGGATCGGTCCGGTGTACCGGTGTGCGTTACTTCTGGAGAGGGACTAGGAGGCGAAGGGGAGAGGAATATTATCCTCTGGGCCGATCATAGAGCCGAAGAAGAGGCGGATATTATCAACAAGAGCGGGGCAGTGGTATTGGACTATGTGGGAGGAACAATGAGTGTGAGTCTAGCTCGAGGTAACACCAAAGACTTTGGCCCAAGCGATTGGTGGACATGCAGCTCGAAATGGAGATTCCAAAGATTCTTTGGTTGAGTCGGCACATGAGCCCGGAAATCTTCAAGAAATGTCAATTTTTCGATCTTCCCGATTGGTGTATGTGTTTTCTGCCCATCCTCCACGATTTGTGGCTCATATATAGTCTTAGTGACGTACAAGTCGACCAACTCGCTTGCACGGTCATCTTGCTCTCTCGTCTGCAAATGTGCCTTTATCCCACCAGGCGCAACGCCTTCCGCTCACGGCTGGGTTCCCGAGTTTTTGCACCATATCGGGCTCGGGTCTCTTGTTGCAGATGGGTTTGCAGCTCTCGGAGGGTGGGGGGTAGTGGAACCGGATGGTAGGGATGCAAAGGAGGTAATGGAATGGGTTGAATACTACCGAGTCTGGTTTTGACGAGACATTTCGCAGGATCCTGGCCTAGTATTGACAGCCGGTCAACCCGTTGGACGAGGGCTCACAAAGGAGGCGGCGGAGGAATTGGGGCTCGTCGAAGGAACCCCCGTCGGCAGTGCGGTCATCGATGCGTAAGACCGTTCCCACCATGATAGACTTGTGTTTATGATTGATCTCCTCAGATACGCGGGCTGGATCGGAACTGTTGCCGCAAGGTACAACTCCAAGGGCTCCTCGGGTGCTAACCAGCTTAGTCCGTCCCCTACCCTGGACGCATCTGGAGAGAGGCTTGCAGCCGTAGCTGGGACGAGTACATGCCATGTTATTCAGGTATTTTAGCCTATTTCAGTTGATGATCATAGGATGTCGTATAACCTTTAGGATGTAGAGTCCGAAAGGAATATTTGTCCCGGGAGTGTGGGGTCCGTACAAGGTGTGTTTGTCGACCAAGTTCTGCTGCAATTGCGCATATAACTCTACATATTAGAATGCGGTATTCCCTGGTTGGTGGATGAATGAAGGCGGGCAGTCTAGTACCGGTCAAGTACGTGTTCCCTCTATTCCGTGTTTGACTCTACTAAATCTAAGCTTTGATGATAGTTGATTGACTTTATGCTCACGACCCACCCCGCCTATGCTCGTCTCCAATCTCTCGCCAAAGAGCAACAAAAGAGTGTGCACGTTGTGCTCGCTGAACGACTCGAATCTCTACGCCAGGAGGCCAACGTGGAGAGTCTGGCCGAGTTGACCAAGGATATCCACTTTTATCCCGATTTGCATGGTATGTTTTGGCATCGAGGCATCCTATGATAACGACGAGTTTCGTTAATTAACCGATCATCAATGCAGGGAACCGCTCTCCGCTTGCTGACCCACAGATGTGTGGATCAATCGTTGGGCTGAAACTAGATTCTGGGCTGAGTGATTTGGCTCTGAAGTTTAACGTTACTCTCGAGGTCTGTAGAGCCACTCTGCTCCAAGGCGATTTATTTTGACGACATTTTCATTTTTTTAACTCAGGCTATCGCCCTTCAAACTCGTCATATTATTGAAACCATGAACACTCGAGGCCATACCGTTCGGTCAATCTTCATGTCCGGTGGCCAGGCGGCAAATACTAAACTCATGCAGCTGTATGTCCATTTATCCCCCGCTTTGACCTCATACGATACAATTCCACTCCTACCCTATTTTTGGTACTCTGAGGTTTATTTTTATCGACGAAAAGCTGACATAGTCTGTAGATTCGCGGATGTATGCGATGTTCCCGTGGTGCTTCCTCAGAGTCATTCGGCGGCAGTCGTGCTTGGCGCAGCTATGCTCGGTCGTTTTGCTGCGGAGGTCTCTACGCAAGGTTTGTAATATCGGCTGTATATTCCTTCGTGTACTAACAAGTTGGGGATTATGTAGCTAATAAAAGCCAAGCCGCGAGCCAGAAAGAGGCAGAAGTAGCGAGCGAGAAAACGAAGGAGGACTTGTGGAAGATAATGGTCAGTAATGTCCATATGGATGTGTTTCTGCGACTTAATCTTTCTGGCCGGTCCTAAACTCGCAAATATTATTTTATAGGTGGAGATGACCCCGCCTGGTACTGAAGTCCGGCCGGCGCGCTCGGCCCGTGAAGGGCGTCTGCTAGACGCCAAGTATGCAATCTTCTTGGAGGCAATCGACATTCAGCGCAGGTGGCGAAAGGAGATGGCCTCTGCTGCCGCTTAGCAGCAAGCCAACGAATATGTTCTTTGTAGACCAAGTTGAATACAATAAATTTGATTGAACAAACCTAGGCTTGTTTCGCCTGAAAACGAAGTTCTAATGTTTCGCACCATTGGTAGCCCCTACTTCAAGCCAGGCAGGTTTGGAGGTGCTTGCGTGTGAGTAGCAGGATTGGCCAAATAAATGTCGGATCAGTGTGCTTACGTAATAGATTCCGTCTAATCCTTCTCCTGGCAGCCACCATGGCATCCCAGCAGGGCACCGGGGGAAAGCAACGGTTGCATTTGCAAGGTATGACCCCATCGATCTGTTTGCAACCAAATTGCTGAAAGTACAGTCTTGCAGAAATCAGACTTGAACCGGACAAGTCAGCGTACGATATTGCCCTCGAACTGCACATAGATGGTGCGAGAATCCACAAGCTACCATCGATTAAGAAGGGGCAGCTGTTGCACTGGACTAGTCTCTTCCTTCCATGGTTGGCGAATAAATCGTCCCAAATTGCTACCACGGGTATTAACGTTTTGCATTCGGTAGCGACGTTTACGGGGACTCGACCATCACACTCCAAGTCACCGAAGTCCATACGCTTCAGGATCGAGTTGGTCAAGCGGTGTACCAGATGGCGCAAGTGACAGGTCAAGACATGGTCTCGATGAGTATGAACAGTACTCCGTTGTCGTTTCCTGGGGTTGACTCACCTTACCGGTTGCAGAATGTAACAACAGGATGTTTGACACACAACTGGTATTTTTGAACGAAGAAATGGTCGGTACATACGACATGGCGTGATGGTGAACTTATATCCGCCTTAGGCTAAACGAGCATACTCGGAGGCATTTGCCAAGGCCCAGCAAATGGATAAACAACCGGGTCTACTGGAAAGGACCGGAAGAGTGGGAGACGCATTCAGGGTGCTTCTCGCACTTGGAAGCACGATGGCCGAGGTAAGTACGAAGAGTATGGTCATAGCTCGGAGGTCATAATATCATTGCATATAATATGCAGCTTGACCCTACGGGAGGTGCGAAAGTAGCATTCTCAATTTGCACGAAGGCTTGGGAGGTATGTGTATTTCGACAAAGCTATCTAACTTCAAATTTCATGTTATTGTGTGGGTATTTGTAGTGCCTCGAAACACAAGAGAGACAGGATGCAAACCTAAACGAACTCATAGAGAATATCGCCGGGATGATACCCTCGGTCGAGTCGGTCAGGGGCCTGGCTGACGCTGATCTGAGGCGGACAGTGGTAGCGATGTTGAACCTGATCGAGGATGTGTCGTTGTTCATTCTCAGCTTCAAGTCCCGCGGGTCATTTGGTGCGTAGCGCCAGGCTTCTGGCTGTATGGCTGATTGACTCGGTGTCCAGAGCGAGCGTTTCGCAGCGCGTTTAATCCAACAGCGCAGGAACAAATGGAAGTTTTCGTAAGCCGGTTTAGACGACTGAGGCGAGAATTCGATACGAGAGTAGGCGTGCAAGCGCTTCGTGCGGCAGAAATCGAGAGTAGGTCTCCATATCGTCTACAGTCGCGGGGAAACTGACCACATGGTGACCAAAATTCAGGAACCCAGGCGAAGCTCAAGGAGCTAAAGCCAGTCGACCTAGCGAGCTACGACCCACTTCGACAGTGTATCTCTGGCACTCGAATCGACATTGTCGGTAAACTCTCTAGCTGGGCTCAAAAATTAGATACTGGCCCTCGCCTTGCTTGGGTTCACGGTCTTGCTGGTCTAGGAAAGAGCTCGATAGCCACGTCCGTCTGTATCCAACTCGACAGCCAAGAGATGCTTGCTTCCAGCTTCTTCTGCAAGCGTGACAACCCCGAGCTACGTGACCCGCGCCGAGTTTTAACTACTATTGTCTGTGGACTTGCGTCACGGTGGGAACCCTACCGAGACGCTGTAGTTGCTGTGATCCGCGACGATGTCGAATTACCCTCGAAGCATATCCAGCCGCTGTACGATGCTCTCGTGACCAAGCCACTGCAAACCATCGCTGGGGAGAAGCCGCCGGCCAATTCACTCGTAATCCTTATTGACGCCCTGGACGAATGTGGGGACACCGTCACCCGAAGACAACTTCTCGCTTGCCTCCGAGACATGAGCCAGCAAGTGCCTTCGCTGAAGATAATTGCAACTAGTCGCCCAGACGCAGACATTCAGGAGTTCTTCGCTGGCGACGACACAAGCTGGCTCGTGGGGTACGACCTTCTCGAATACGACGCATCAGACGACATTCAAATTTTCGTACAAGATCGCTTGAGCGGGCTACCTCATATCAAGGACTGGCCCGAAGACGCTGTGGAGCGGATCTCCCGCCGTTCAAGTGGACTGTTCATCTGGGCGCGAACTGCATGCAAGTTCATTGTTGACGGGTACGACAGACGCAAGCGCTTGGAGCAGGTCTTGACCGGAACGCGACTAGCCGACATCGATGCACTTTATACGACTGCAATCGAAGCTAGCGTACCGGACGCTGGAGGTGATAACATGCAAGACATGCTCGGGTGCCTCGGGGCGGTTGTTGTGACTGCAACTCGGACGCCGCTGTCTGCTATAAATCTCGCGGCGATTCTACGTGGACATATCTCACTTGATGTGCTTGAGCGGGTGCTGGCAAGTCTATCATCAGTTTTATATGTGGACGAGAAGCTCGGCAACATTATCCGAATTTTTCACCCTTCGTTCATGGACTATATTACTACTCGGTCCCGCTCAAAGCATCTATGTGTCGACCTGGAACACCAGAACACGATTCTTGCCGAGTCTTGTTTCCAGGTTATGGCCAGCGATTTAAGGTTCAATATATGCGGGCTTGAAACCTCAGATCTGTTCAATAACGATATTCCTGGTCTTGACGCACGAGTTCGAAATGCGATACGTCCTCATCTGGGCTACAGCTGTTCGCATTGGTCCGGCCACGTCTCTCAGGCCAGGTTGGGGGCGCTCGGCGGCTCTTTACGACGCTTTCTATTCGGAAGAGAGCTGCTGTACTGGCTAGAAGTGCTGAGTCTACTCGGAAAGCTGAACGTGGCACCAACCAGCTTATTAGAGTTCCTGGCTTGTTCTTCCTCGGTAAGTGTGTCACACGTCGCGTTTCAACCAATGGCGCAACATGACATCATCGTGCAGGAGAGCATGCAGGACTGCCGTATTCTAGCGCACGATGCTTACCGATTCGTCCTGTTGTTCTACGACGCAATATCGAGGAGCACCCCACACCTTTATATATCTGCACTTGCAATCGCCCCAGTAAACTCGGAGATATCGCGACGAATGCGAGGATTTTTCTCGAACTTATTAACTGTTACACAAGGCGAGGAGAAAGAGTGGGCACGGTGCCTACGCATCATATGGGTTCCCGGTATAGTCAATTGTGTTGCATTTTCTCCTGACAGCCGCCGAATTGTCTCTGCCGACGACACGGCAGCGCGGATCTGGGATGCAGAAACAGGAGATGCGGTACTCGAGCCGGTCAAAGGGCATACGGGTTGGGTGGTGTCCGTTGCATTCTCTCCCAACGGTCGTTGGATAGTCTCCAGTTCTGACGATAAAACGATTCGAGTTTGGGATGCAGAAACAGGCGAGCTAAGACTTGGTCCGCTGCAAGGTCACTCAGACTGGGTTTGGTCGGTTGCGTTCGCTCCTGACAGTCGTCGCATTGCCTCAGGCTCCGGGGATCACACAGTACGTCTGTGGGACGCAGGGACGGGCCAACCAGTACTCAAGCCCTTGCATGGTCACACAGACCCTGTGTGGTCCGTCGCATTCTCACCCGATAACCGTTGGATCGCCTCAGGCTCTTGGGACTCCACACTGCGCATATGGGATTCTCAGACAGGTTTTGCGACCCACAAGCTGGTTGGACACTCGGATTGTGTGTTTTCCGTTGCGTTCTCTCCCGACTCCCGCCGCATTGCCTCGTGCTCTGGTGACCATACGATACGGATCTGGAATACAGAAATAGGCGAGGCGGCACTCCAACCGCTGCAAGGTCACTCAGCTGGCGTGCAATCCATTGCGTTTTCTCCTAATGGCCTGCACTTGGTCTCGGGCTCTAACGACGCAACAGTACGCATCTGGGATGCACAGACCGGGGACGAACTCGACACGCTAGACGGACATTCAGCCCCCGTCTTATCCGTCGCATTCTCCGCTGACGATCGTCGAGTAGTCTCCGGCTCCAGCGACAAGACCATCCGCACTTGGGACGTCACCGATGGAGGTATTTTGGGAGCGGTTAAAAACCGCATTACACCCAAGGGTCATTCGGCCCGGGTGTTCTCTGTTGGGTTTTCATCGAACAGTCGCTATGTTGCCTCAGGTTCTTACGACAAGACCGTACGCATATGGGATGCAGAAACAGGCGCAGTGGCCCTTAAACCCCTTGAAGGTCACACGGGCGAGGTGCTATCTGTGGCATTCTCCCCGGACGACTCTCGTGTTGTATCAGGCTCTAGGGATGAGACAGTGCGTATCTGGAACGCAGAAACAGGCGAGACAATGCTCGAGCCGCTGCGAGGTCACTCTGGGCCAGTGCGGTCTGTTATGTTCTCTCCCAATGGTCATCGTATTGCCTCGGGCTCCGAAGACAGAACAGTACGGGTCTGGGATGTAGCAACTGGCGCACCAACATTATTACCACTGGCGGGCCACTCAGATTTTGTGAGGTCTGTTGCGTTCTCCCCCAACGGCTCTCGACTTGTCTCAGGATCGAACGACCGCACGATCCGCATCTGGGACGCGGAAGTTGGTCGACTTACGCTCAAACCACTTATTGGT
The DNA here is from genome assembly GCA_019677335.1 of Ceratobasidium sp. UAMH 11750. Lineage (NCBI taxonomy): Eukaryota > Fungi > Basidiomycota > Agaricomycetes > Cantharellales > Ceratobasidiaceae > Ceratobasidium > Ceratobasidium sp. UAMH 11750. The sequence continues at coordinate 14,660 of WSLM01000207.1, read as the reverse complement.
CATGCAGACTGGGTCATGTCTGTTGCCTTCTCCCCCGACGGCCGTCGCATTGTCTCTGGCTCCAAGGACAGCACTATCCGCGTCTGGGATGCAGAAACTGGTGGCGCGATATTTGCTCCTATTCGAGGTCATGCAGGTTGGGTCCGGTCCGTTGCGTTCTCTTCCGACGGTCGCTGGGTAGTCTCGGGCTCAGAGGACGTGACAGTGCGGATTTGGAATGCAACAACTGGCGAAGCCATATGCGAACCAATGCTTGGTCATTCAAACCATGTGCTATCGATTGCGCTCTCCGCCGATGGTCGCCGGATTGTCTCGGGCTCTATGGACAGTACAGTACGCATATGGGATATGGAGGCGCACATAAGATCGACCACCCACGCTCCCGAGTTCCTACCTGGTATGTCTAGCTATCTATCTCAAGTTCAGCCAGCTGAATCGATTTTGATACCATAGGTACACAGCTACGAATTCTTCCGCCGCACGCAGGCGGCGGCGAACTCCTAGTTACAAGTACCCAACTCCACCGTCACATGCGCCCTGATTCAGCTGGTTGGCTGACCTCAAACGAGGGGGAACTACTTCTCTGGCTTCCACCTGATCTGCGGCGGACCGACGACTCGTTGATCTGTATATCTCCTCGATTCGTGAGGCGCCGGGTCGTGATTGATTTTTCTTCATTTGTACATGGAAGCTCATGGACCTCTATTTGCGATGGTTAGCCACTCCTTTGGCGGTGTATGCAGTGTTACAGTCTTACCTTTTTCAAGCATTTGTGTTCTTCAGCTGTCTCTCGGCGCCCTTTTCATTGTCTTTGTGCCGAGGTAGTCGTTAACACGTTTGAAATTTACGAGTACATGAGCTAGGGCCGTGCGCGTAATAAGGTGGCGCTCAGAACCAAAGCCTCAAGGGGAGAGCTAAATTATCTCTAGGGTTTCGTGCTTAGCCGTTCGCCCGATTTGGGCGTACCAATACTCGTCCTTAAGTACCATTACCAACGCACGATACAGCCAACTGTGATGCCCTTAATCGGAGGCCATCCCAGGCAGATTCCAATCTCCACCAGCATAGAGACCAGCCAGCTTCGGGAAACACCGAGCTGGCCTGATTAGCTCGCGCTCCGGTGCCGCCAGCATAACACTTTCAGCCACAAAAACAGGGTTCGAGAAGTTTACCTCTCCATACGGACTAACGTTAAGCAACCTCTTGGAATTGTGTGTTATGCAGCACCCGATTAGAGGGTATATGCATGTGGAACTGCAGCCAATGCGAGGCTCGGCCAAGCACATGAGGGGTATACGCCATGATTGTGCGGCGACGGTATGTTTACACGGGACGGCGCCAGCGCCGGTGCGAGTACTATATAATACCGGGTCAGCTCATATTCTGTTGGCGTTGGCGGGAGAAAGGCGTTGTGAGGCGTGGGGATCACGCGGCATATCGCGGCGGTAAAGCGGGAAAGGGCAACGCTCGTGGACGAAATGTACAATGTTTATGAATTCTTCTTCGCACCTTTCTCGTATACGTTGTCTCAATTCTCGATTTAATTCCTGAGGGCATCTGGCGCATTCCACCTCAGGGTTCAGGCGCTTATAATATCACACTCGATTTGCAATACTGTAGTGGCTGGTTTTGCCTTGCTCCATCATCACTCCTTGCCTCAAGCTTGAGTACGGCGAGATTCCCTCATCGAACAGGATGCTAATCTGTCGTCAGCTAGCATGCACCTTATAAGTTCGCGACTGAGATAGTAGTCGAGCATGCCTGGAGTCGCCCTGGACGGCTACTTGAACTTTCTGTTTCCGCGTCCCTGCCGCGGCTTTATCTGAATATTGTTGGCCTGTGTTTGTGTGGATACCACCACCCTCGAGTCATTGTTATGCCCAGTCTATGTGCGTTTCTCGACTTTCTTCGTTGCGACGGTGGGGAGGCTAAGAGCTAATTGTTTGCAGTGCCTCGCCCTCTCCTGTTGGCAAATCGCTATCCGACCGACTGCACTCCTAGACTTAGGATAATATAACTCATCTACGTTTTAATACTGAGCCCTGCTCTGTCTAGAAATTCTGGCGGCCTGGATTCAATACCCATCCGCATGGTCAAGGCTTGGATTCAGAATCGAGTTCTGGGTCTGCACCCACGGCCACAATCGTCGCGCCAAGTGGATATCAGCGACTTTTACCTGCTTTTCCGTGTGATTACAGCCTCAGCTTTCTCGACTGCCGGAAACCGGGTATTGTCAAGGACGTTATCATTTCGCCGAGGGACGTGACCGGGTGCGTCGACGCGTACACCTGGTCCGACCCGCATGACAGGGTCGATTCTGAAGCTGTTGCACATACGCCCCCGCCATGACCTCCTCAAACCCTCCATTACACTTGCTACTACAAACCTCGCGTGCTCACTACGGACACCATCCTTCGCGCCTATGGACGTACCCATCGGCATGGAGCTTCCGGACCCTCCGTACGAGATCTGATGAACTGCGATGCTAGGGCCAACACCTCGAGTACCCAAAAGAGGCTTGTGCAGCAAAAGCACTTGTAGAAGATTAGAACTTGGGTATTAAGAGCAGGCTGGTGTGGATGGCGAGTCCAACAAGGCCCAAAGGAGGGCTGGGGCAGCTTTCGAGGACGCTAGAGGACCTCAACGTCCGGACTTGGTGAATTATGTGGAGGATCTGCGGTGGGCGAGGAACACCCGGCTGACTGCCGAAATCGACAGATGCAACACTGGTCGTGTATATTTGGAGGCGCATTTGAATTGGAATCAGGTGCTGTGAGGTCTACTAGGACGAGGAGCATGATCGCCCGTAAGCATATTTCTGATCAGTTTTTCCTGGCTATTTTTATGTGCGGGGGAATGACCTGATGCGGTGCTGGTATTTGGTCTGAGGTGGGTGTGGCTAGTGGCGTGGCATACCTGGGGCGTCCTCGACATCCCCATCCTTATGTTTCTTTCCCGAGGCGTTCCTGCATGTTATTTTTGCCTTTATTATTGCACTTTTTTCCATCTCACCTTGAACCTCGATTAACTGTTGTATCTTGTGTAACGAGAATCCGCCCAGTCAATTCTCTCCCTCCTTGACTTCCCCCTGTTGATTTCCTCTCGGCTTATTGATATTTCCAATCTTCTATCAACGGTACGTGCTTGAATCTAGTTCACCCGCGTAGGTGCCAAGCAGTTTGGAGTGAATCAAGCCTTGCTATGGTCAGACTGTCGGGAACCTATTCTCGAAAGCTCTTATGGGGTTCATAACAATATTGTGTCCTTCATTTTCTACCTTATTCCCTATATATTGTCTCGCGTGTTTTGTTGTCTTCTGGGATACGAACATCTCTCACCCCACTGTTAGCACTGGCGCCTGTTAATTCAACTGGCACGAGCCTGTGACTTTCCATTCATTTGCCCTCAACCCGGTCTCACCGGTTGAATGTGTGGTAGCGCTTTAAAGGTAAGAAACGTTTATATAATCTTGCTCGGACCGTGTTACTACATTTGGCAAATTTGATTGGCGGGCGCCTAATTGACCTTTCTTCTCCACACACCTTTGCTCTTGACGACCACCATGGCACACCAGCAGACACCAAAGGCGCGATTCCGCCACCGAATTCAAGGTGCGCACTGCTCGGTTATTTCTACACAGCTTGGCTGAAGATGTGTTCTCGTAGAGATTGGACTTGAGCCAAACAAATCGGCGTACGAAATCACCCTCGAGCTCTTTGTGGACGGGAAGCGAGCTCACAAGCTACCTTCGGTGAAGAAAGGATTGTTGCTCAATTGGAGCAACCTACACCTACCTTGGTTAGATGGCCAGAACATGTGACGAGTGGCTCCTATAGCACGCTAATTGTTCGTGGTTGATAGCGACGTGTCGGAGGACTCGACAATCACGCTCCAGATTACCGAAGTGCACCCTTTCAGGCGTCGAGACCGCGTTGAACAAGTGGAATATCAGATTGCCCAGATGGCGAATCAAAATTCTGTATCAGTTGGTACGAGCATTTCTTATAGTGCTATTCATCGCTACCAGAGATAACTTGGACGGCAGGGTGCGCGAATGGGATATTTGAGGTACAAGTGGTATTTCTAGACCAGGAGTTGGTAGGTACACCCGTGAGGAAGTTTGTTTGGTATGGTCATGCATAATGTCCCAGGCGAAACGAGCATATTCGGAGGCTTTAACCAGAGTTCAACGCCTGGAGAAACAACCAGGCGTGCTAGGACAGACTGGGAGAGTTGCACGTTCATTCAAGGCGCTTCTTACACTAGGAGAAATGGCGGCTGATGTGAGTACACCACTACTCGCAGATCTATTCTTGACGTCCCCATGATGTGCCATGTCGCACAAAAGCTGGACCCGACAGGCAGCGCGAAACTAGTGTTCGCAGCTTGTACGCAAGCGTGGGAGGTAAGTAAAGATCAAATCATTTTATCAGCACAAGTCGTCCATATCATCTCCTACCGTACCGAACCGGGAAGCCGGCCATGACGGGGAAACCGGCCACCAGCTGTTTTTCAAACACTTTGTAGCTAATCTCAGTTCAGCTTGCGTGCTTGAGCCTTATAGGACTTAGACTATGTGTGTGTACATTTTCGTCTAAACCATCCGCCTCCGTCATGAGCTATGGAGACTTGATGGTGGCCGGAGCCAAAATCCGGCTCGGAAATTTCGGAACTCCGAGCCGGACGCCAGTACGCTTGGACTGATCATTCTAAACCCACTGCGAAATGGTCAACTTACTTGAGAATCATCATTGCAACATTAAACAGTCCTATAGGTGTAGAATTTGTGTCTTGATTGCCCCAAAATGACTGGGTGATCTGGGCGGGTACTGTGCTTTAAATTACATCAACTCTTTGCCTACCATAGGTCTATACCATCATTGCTTAAACTTACTGGAAGGTAGTATGGAGTACCCTAAATCGACTCAATGCCTTGTGTGGCATCTTGTCTAGGCTGTTCTTTCAACTTGCTAGAATTAACTGTTGAGTAGGTTTGGCCCTCAAATGCATATATTTAGCTTAGGTTTTGATATCAGAATATAAGTATGTAGCTCATATTCCCTCATGCTATATGCTTGATTGTCCTGCCAGCAATTTCTGTCCGTTGTGCCATCTAATAAAGCATTGCGGTGGAGGAAGGTCACGTGGCCGGCTTCCCGGTATTTGACCGAAATACCACTTCTCACCAATGCTTGCATTCCTCCACCGGCAGGCAAGCAGTCGGCTCGTAATCTTGCACCATGCATTATGAGATCCCCCTCTATACTATAGCATAAAAATATGGACTACCTCAGACCAAAACCAACCGGTTTCGGCGGAAATCCAAAATCCGGCCGGTTTCCCGGTCGGCTACGGTACAGCATCTCGAACGGCAAGAGAATCAGGATACGGAACTCCACGAGCTCGTGAAGCGTCTAGCCCGAATGGTTCCATCAATGGAGTCAGTCAAGAACCTAGCCAGTAGCGATCTCCGAGAAACCGTGATGGACATGTTGGGCTTGGTTGAGGACGTGTCGCTGTTCATCCTGAGCTTCAGACCACGCAGTTCACTCGGTGAGCGTTAAGTAACATTGGCAGGGGTTAAATTGACTTCGAACTCAATGTTCAGGACAAGCATTACGCGTGCTGGCCGGCTCAGAGATACAAGAACGGACACAAGCATTTGTAACCAAGTTTCGGGGACTCAGGAGTGAGTTCGACACTAGAATTAATGTTCAAACTTTCCATGCGGTGGAAACGAGCGGTAAGTCTGTGGATCGCAAGCAAACCAACGTCACTTATACATTATGAGCAGCACAATCAAGGCATCATGCGGTACTACTACAGCTAAACCCGATTAAATTTGCAGGCTATGATCCAAGTCGGCGTTGTCTTACTGGCACTCGGACGAAGGTCGTTGGCGAGATTACTGCCTGGGCGTCGAGGCAAGGGACTGGTCCACGCCTCGCCTGGGCTCACGGACTTGCTGGTCTTGGGAAAAGTTCCATAGCCACGTCCGTGTGCGAACGGCTCGACGGTGAACATGTGCTCACCTGCAGTATCTTCTGCAAACGTGATAATCCCGAACTACGTGATCTGCGCCGAGTTCTAATAACAATCATCTACGGACTGGCGTTGCGATGGGAGCCATATAGAACGGCTGTGGTTCGCGTGATACACGAAGATCCCGAATTAGGCTCAAAGTACCCCCAACAGTTGTTCGACGCTCTAATCTACAAGCCGCTCCAGGGCCTCGAGGAAGCGAAGCAGCCAACAGATACGCTCGTAGTTGTCGTGGATGCGCTGGATGAATTCGGCGACGTTGCCTCCCGAAAACAGCTACTTGGGTGCCTTCGAGACTTATCCTTCTCTCTACCTTGGCTGAGGGTTATTGTGACCAGTCGTCCGGAAGCGGACATCCAGGAGTTCTTCAGAAGCAGCGACCCAGACTGGTTCACAGAGTACGATGTCCGCAACTATGATGCTTCAGGCGATATTCGGCTCTACGTGGAGGATAGTTTGAGTAGGGTGGCGAGATTAAAAGGCTGGCCTGAGGATGCAATCGAGCGACTGTCGATTCAATCTGGGGGGCTGTTCATCTGGGCACGAACTGCATGCGAATTCATCGTCAAAGGGTACAATAAATGCGAACGCTTAGAACAAGTTTTGGCCGGCACACAACTGGCTGACATAGACACACTATACACCACCGCAATCAAAGAGAGCGTACTGGATGATTCCAACGACAACATGGAATATGTGCTCAAGTGCCTCGGAGCCGTTGTCGTTACGGCGACGCGCACGCCTCTGTCGACTGCAAACCTTGCGATGCTTTTACAGGAACAGGTCGCGCCGGAAGTGGTTGAGGAAGTGTTGGGCAGCCTATCATCGGTGTTGTATGTAGACGAAAAACTTGGAAACGTCGTTCGCGTCTCCCACCCATCATTCATGGATTACATCACCACTCCCTCGCGTTCGCAAAATCTATGCGTGGACTTGAAGCAACACAACACAATACTCGCCGAGTGCTGCTTCCAAGTCATGGCCAGCAACCTTAGGTTCAATATATGCGCGCTCGAATCTTCGGAGTTGTTCAATCGCGATGTCCCAGATCTTGGTGTGCGCGTTCGAAATAGAATCCACCCTCATCTGAGCTATAGTTGCTTGTATTGGTCCAGCCATTTCGCCGAAGCTAGGTCGGACATCCTCGATAAACCTTTGCGAAGCTTCCTGTTTGGACCGGAGCTGATGTATTGGCTGGAAGTGCTGAGTCTGTTCGGCAAGCTGAGTGTAGCCCTATCTAGCTTGCGTGAGTTTATGACTTGTTGCCCCTCGGTGAGTATCCCGATATCGTGTTTGAACAAATATGTTGATGCACTATAACACGGCACAGGATCGCATGCAAGATTGTAGCATACTAGTGAACGATGCGTACCGATTCGTTCTGTTGTCCTACGACGCAATATCCAGCAGCACCCCCCACCTTTATATATCCGCACTTGCGTTTGCTCCAGAGAACTCGGGAATATCGCGACGGATGCACAGATTCTTTCCGAAGCTATTGACTGTCACACAAGGGGCGGAGAAGGACTGGACACGATGTCTGCGTAGCATATGGGCCTCCAGCGAAGTCTACTCTGTTGCATTTTCTCCTGACAGCCGCCGGATTGTCTCTGGCTCTTGGGATGAGACGGTGCGGATCTGGGATGCGGAAACGGGGGATGCGGTACTCGAGCCACTCAAAGGTCACACGGGGGCGGTGTATTCGGTCGCATTCTCTCCCAACGGCCGTTGGATAGTCTCTGGCTCCAATGATAGGACGATTCGTATTTGGGATGCAGAAACAGGCGAGTTAAGACTCGACCCGCTGCGAGGCCACTCAGACTGGGTTTGGTCCGTTGCATTCTCTCCCGACAGTCGTCATATCGCCTCGGGCTCCGAGGACGAGACAGTGCGTATCTGGAATGCAGAGACAGGCGAACCAGTACTCGAGCCACTTAGAGCTCACACATCCTGTGTGATATCTGTCGCGTTCTCTCCCGATGGCCGTTGGATTGCCTCGGGCTCTCGCGACAATACATTGCGCATATGGGATGCACGGACTGGCTCTGCAGCTCGCGAGCCGCTGAGAGGCCACTCAGGTCGGACGGCGTGCGTCGCGTTCTCTCCCGACTCACGCCACATCGCCTCGTGCTCTGCAGACAGGACGGTACGGATCTGGGATGCAAAGACAGGTGACTCAGTACTTGGACCGTTGGAAGGCCACTTAAATTCGGTGCAATCTATTGCATTCTCTCCCGATGGCCGGCGCATAATCTCGGTCTCTGACGACAGAACGATACGCATCTGGGATGCGCAGAATGGAGATGTGGTGCTCGACATTCCAGATAGCCATTCAAGCTCTGTTTACTCCGTCGCATTCTCCCCTGACGGTCGTCGAGCAGTCTCTGGCTCTGATGACAAGACCATTCGTATTTGGGACGTCGTCGATGGGGGTAATTCAGGAGCAGCCAAAAACCCCGACACATCCGGGGGTCATTCGGGTGCGGTAAACTCTGTTGGGTTCTCGTCAAGCGGCCGCTATGTAGTCTCTGGTTCTAATGACTGGACCGTACGCATCTGGGATGCAGAAACAGGCGCAGCAGTGCGTGCACCCTTTGAAGGTCACTCGGGCGAGGTATTATCCGTTGCATTCTCCCCGGACGACCATCGGGTTGTGTCGAGCTCTAGGGACAACACAATATGCATATGGGATGCAGGAACAGGCAAGTTAATGCTTAAGCCGCTACGAGGTCACTCGAATTCGGTGATGTCTGTTGCATTCTCTCCCGACGGTCACCGTATTGCTTCAGGCTCCAGCGACATGACAGTACGGATCTGGGATGTAGAGACAGGTGCACAAACGTTGCCACCACTCATAGGCCACTCAGGCACTGTGGCTTCGGTCGCATTCTCCCCCAACGGCCATCGGCTAGTCTCAGGCTCGGATGACGGCACGATCCAGATCTGGGGCACAGGAACTGGTCAACCCGTACTCAGCCCGCTAACAACTCTCCCATTCGAGGTGAGATCTGTCGCATTTTCTGCCGACAGTCGTCGGATTGTCTCGAGCTCCGAATTCATAGTACGCATCTGGGATACCGAGACCGGTAGTGCAGTACTTGATCTCCTAAACGGTGACATAGACACGGAGGGGTCCGTTGCGTTCTCCCCTGATGGTCGGTGGATAGCTTCGGGATCTGCATACGGGCTCACACTAGTGCACATATGGGATGCAAGGACTGGCGAGGCGGTACTCGAGCCGATGCGTGGTCATTCAAACGCTGTAACATCTGTTGCATCCTCCCCCGATAGTCGTCGTGTCGCCTCAGGCTCTTTAGACATGACAATTCGTATCTGGGATGTCGAGTCCCACACGGCATTCATCAGTCACACTCCAAAGTTCCTGCCAGGTATGTCTCGCTCTATTGTTTGCATATAGCCAGCTTAACGCATTACGGCACTACAGGAACCAAGGTCCGAATAATTCCGTCACAATCGAAAGGTGGCAAACTTCTAGTGGAAGGTGCCGAACTTGCTCGTCACATGGGGGGTGATTTAACAGGTTGGGTGACTTCGACCGAAGGTAAATTGCTTGTCTGGCTTCCGCCTGACCTACGGGAGATCGACGAATCGCTGGTTTGCATATCCCCTCGATCTATACGGCGTCTTGACCGGTGCCTCATTGATTTCAGCGCCTTTGTACATGGAAGCTCATGGACCTCCGTTGCTGATGTAATCTAATTATCTATCCCGGCTCGTCTTTTGTTCCGAATATTTTTGTCTTCCAATCTTCCTTGTGCCTCCATATGTTACATCCCGTTCTCATCCTGCTGTTTTCGTTTCTGAGCAATACGGTCGGCTATAGTGATTAAAGTAATTGTGAGCCAAAATAGTGACCGCACTTCTGGTTACCCAAGCATCTCTGTTCGGGTTTGCAATCAGGCTGCTTGTTTCTCCCTCTCACATCGTTCCTCCCCGCTGTAACGATCTTCCTGCATCAGCTAGGATGCCCATCCCTCATACCTTGAGCTGGCCGGCCTCGAACAATCTTGCGACAATTATTAGTCGAGCAAATAAACCATTAGGAGTAATCAGGGTAGAGCTGATTCTTTCGAAACTGCTGGAACTTCGTCCATTTTTCCTAGCGAAGGGCGAAGAATCAACGAGAGTTTCGAGAGTTTCAGGCTAGACTGATTACCCCTATTGCTTGAAGTTTCCTCAATTTCCGGCCACCGCCCTGGTCCCCTGAATGCTGGTTGTCTGAGTGTGCGATACCAATTTCGGTCGAAGAATAATCTCACAGCGTCTTCGCGTGTCCAGCTTATGTTCTTTTCTTTGCAACGAAGGAGAGGTTGAGTTGATTACCAGACTGCGCGTTCCCGGCCGCTAGTGCCACGTCCTACCTTAGCTTTCAGTCCCCACCCGAAATTCTACGCGAGGTTCGAGTTCGACTCTGGCTCTAGGATCTCTGCCCGCGACCACGCTATCCGGGCCAACAGGGCTCTGCTTAAATTACTGTACAAAATTAAACCAAACAAGAGCAATCAATCGCCACCCTTATAAGATGTTCAGCCCAGTTCAACACTTTCCGGCCACCACCCCCTCTTCCTACCGATGGTCTCCTACGGCGGTTTTTATATTGTGAGCATCACCTTGTGATTGATACCATTTTTATGCCGATTCGCGTCTGTCAAGTCTCCAACAGAATGGAGAAAGTGGGTTCGTGCTCAAAACCCTCCATATGAGAGGTGGGGCGCCGCCAATGCCGAGTACATGATAGGCGATAAACTACGGGAGAGCGATATACGAGCACGCTTCGGCATTGATATGGTTCCCGTCCCGAAAAGTGTAAGTGTTTCTCTCCACACGTCCTCTAGCTCCGTCTAGTACGTAACAGCGCCACATAGGAACCGAAAGAGAGAGGATATGCGATAATGATTTACAGACGAAAGGATAAACAACGGCGTGTGTACCTCCCGCCACGCGATACGTCGGAAAAGGACCAGACTGCGAAGCGACTCTTAGAACAGTCGCTCGAGTTGGAGTTGTGTGAATGGAGAACGATTTGGTTTGATGAGTATAGCATCGAGCCTGATGCTGGTGCCGTATTTCTCACAGTTGCGGATGGTTAGAATCAGGTCCTGTACGTGGAGGCAAACGTATTAACATTTGTACCCAGGCCAAGAGTGTTATGCTGGTCATCAACAGATGAGCTAATCAACCGACTCGGTGTTTCCCGAATCTCTTTGTCGCTAGGTTTTCCGTAATTCAACGCCACCTACAGAGGAAACTTTACGCAACACCCAATTCACGAAGCGCGAATAATAAAAGTCGCCTTGGAATCGCACGTTATACCACCCTTGGTTAGAGGGTATATGCATGCGGGACTGCGGGGCTCGGCCGAGCACCTGAGAGGTATATGCCAAGACTGTGTGGCAAGGACAATGTTTGCACCAGACAGCGCCAGCGCTGGTGTCAGTACAGTATAATGTCAGGTTGGCTCATCGCAGGCTTGGCAGTTGGCGCCAGTGGGAGAAAGGCGAGGTCACGTGGTGTCGCGCGGCGCAGTTGAACGAGGCGCGCGGTGGGGAGTGCAGCGGGTGTGTGCCTTGAGCTTCGGAGAAACAACGTGGTGGGGGAGTGGGCAAAGGCAAAGCTCGTGGACAAAAATGTACAATTTATAACCGCTTGTGTGGATGCGAGGCCGGATGTGAAACCGCGTGTTCCGGACTTGCCTCCTCCAGACAACCACGGCAAGCGAATACAATTGTCGTTGGCGTATTTGCAACAGCAGGCTGCTTGTTCTGCTCCCCTTCAACAACACAATCACGGTGTGTTCCTTTCTGTCACATCCTGCTTTAGCCTACGGGCTAGGCGCAGATCTCCTCGGGGCGAGGATGCTAACGTTCCCCACTCTGTCGTCAGCCGGTTCGCCTAGTAGTACTCCTGGCAAAAGTTCGCGCCTGAGCGGGCGGTCGAGCAAGCTCTTTGTGCCCGGACGGCTGCTTCCTGTCTCTGTCTTCCAGCCACGACCGCCGCCGTGTGCGACTGCGTCCGAGTACTGGTTGCCCGAGGTTGTGTGGGTACCGCGGCCTGTAAGGCGTAGCTACGTCGACTCTGCGTACGTCTTTTGATTTTCTTCTAGGCGATTTGGGCTGATTTTGTCGCCAGTGCCTCGCCCTCTCCTGTCGGCACACCCCTGTACGACCGGCTGCATTCCCAGACGCGGATCCAACCTCCAGACGACATGACGATTGGCCAAATCCGCGCTTTGCCAAGTCCAGTGTCGCCAGCAGGTGATCTAGCTTCGGATTCCCACCCGAGTCTTTTACAAAGTTCGAATTCGAGCTTGGCTTCTGGATCTGCACCCACCACCACGACTGCGACTGTCACGCCCCGCCGTCTGCCTCTTGTGCCATCGCGCTCGCAGATTTCTTTGCCGCTCGAGAATCACAGTCGGGTACCGTCTAGGACGCCATCACCGTCGCCTAGGAACGCTAGCGGGAATACTTCATCGACAAATACGGTTGGGCCGGTTCCGACGACTGGGTCGGTTCCTCTCCCGCCTTCCGCGCCCAACCCTGCGCATCCTCTCCCCCCATTACCCCCTCGGCCCGCATTGACTGCCACGACATCGTCGGCTACGCTTGCATCAACGTTTTCCACCGCATCTACCACGACATTGTCTCCCGTCACACCGGCGTCTGCTGCTCCTGCCACGACGCCGTCTTCGGTATCTCTCTCGGCTGCGACATCGGCTCATGGAGTGCCTGGCCCGTCCACTTCCGCATCGGATCTGATGAACACGGGCGCCAACACCTTGACCATCCAAAAAGAGGCTGGTGGAGTTCGGCCCATACCGCAAGTGATGGTACACGCGGCCGCCGACTCTGGGCTGAGCTCCCAAGGCAGTCTCGGGTCTGGACAGTTGCACGCGTTGGTTGGGACTGGTTCTCAATCTCAGATATCGCCTGTTTCGTCGTCCTCGCCGTCGGATAGTCTGATGCAGACGGCTCCTGCTTCGCCGTATCTTGCCGGCCCTCCAAGTCCTGCGGCTCCACTAAGTCCACAGTCTAGTGGTGGTCCGCGCTCGGGGATGGAAGGACCGAGTTCCCAGCCTAGCCCTAGCGGCCTTGGTCCCCAATCTAGCCCCGTGGGTCCTAGTCCCCAACCTAGTCCTACCAGTCTTGGCCCGCACGCAACCGGCAGCGGTCTTGGCTCTCCCTCGATATGCGGACCGAATCCCACGACTGGTTTACCCAGCCCATCAAGTCCGAGCGGATTCGCAGCACGGTTTGGGAAAAAGAAGCGACAGCTCAGCAAGGATTTATTAAAACGTGGCGGAATGAGCTGCGAAGATCTCAGTATCCACGTGGAAGGCATAGACGGCGGGGAAGGCGAGATTGTCCGAATGATCCCACAGCATCATATGCAGACAATGGGACTATCCCAGCCAAAACGTTACCCCGAGCTTGCGCAGGACCGGAACTGGGGTACTCAACCGCAAACGCCGTCGTCTCCGACTCTGCGTCCGCAAAAGTTGAATCTAGGCCTTGCGGGTGTGTTTGGGTCTCGGGTGAGGAAGGAGTCTACGCAGGGTGCGAGTGCGAGGCGGCCGAGTTCGCCTGGGACTGGGACGAGTGCCGGGTTTGGGTTTACTGCCCCTGGCGGGAAGGACGGGTCCGACGAGGGTCATCAACGGGACAGTGGGAGTTTGCGGAAACGCGGGAGCGCATCGACGCCGGGACTTGGTTCCTTTTTTGGATCTCCATCGGGCAAAGAGAAACGGCCGAATCCGCCGAGTCCGCCGCCTAAACCGGCAAAGCTCAAGGCGCAGGGCCTGCTTGGGAGTGCGTTGGGAATTGGGATGAGTGTTGCTGGACGAGGGAGTGTTATGCCTAATAGCCCGTGAGTTAATTCTTGATTTTTTTTTTGCTGGGGGATGGACGGCCCGTGGCGGTGCTGGTGTTTGGTCCGTGGATAATGAACCGGCGGTTCGGCATAGGGTCTTGTTTCGAAACGTGGAGACCGTGCCTTGTTGCTCTTGCAGGGCGACATTCGCCATTTGCTTTGCGCTGGCTTTGCATTTTGCTCGGCTATCGACTTTTTCGTTTCACTCTTGTTTCATTCTCGTTTCGTGCCACGTATTTTTTCGAGGGCTAACTGTCATCGTTTTACAGAAGCATTGCTGCGGCGATCGAATACATGCGGCACGAGCAAGACCAAACCCCACGCGGTGGTTTTCCCGCGTACCACGCCATCCGCACAACCGAGGCACCACCCATCGACGAGCACGGTCGGCACTCGGAATCAGCGTCGGACATATCTGGACCGTCGTCGAGCGTTGCATCCTTGTTGTCCGCTGGCACAGGCACGGGCACGAGTGCGAGCGAGGTTGTCGACGCCAAGATGCTTGGCCAGGCTGAGACGTACGACGCCGATATATCCAATACCAATACGCCTCAAGCTCCTATACAAATCTTGGATGCGTCTTGTCCAGACGACACCCCAGAGCTGTTTTCCAGCCCGAACCCGTTTAGCAACCCACAGGCGCGTCCGCAGTCGCCAACGGTGCATGATCCGGACAAGCGCGTGTCGACGGCGTCGAGTCAACGTACGCTCATGGCGTGGAATACTTC
>WSLM01000205.1:11987-24335 GCA_019677335.1 Ceratobasidium sp. UAMH 11750 | reverse complement strand
CCGTGCTCAAGCCCGGTTCACACCCGCGGATAGATCCCGGGCAATCCCGTGGGAAGGCCGTCCCATGTTAGACTCTAATCCTGCGTGCGAAGCGGCCCAGCGACTAAGGGTCATCAATTGCGGGGTAAGAAGCAGGATCTACAAAACGACTCCGCTGACTCGCGTGTGCCGCCTGCTCGTCTTGTGAGCGAAGCGATGGGGCAGCATCCTTGGTGCAGCGCATCTGGCCGCGCACAGCCATGAGGGACGCGCATACGTTGCCGCGACATGCTTCAGAATTACGGGGTTTAGGGTTTCCAGTTTAAGGTGTAATTACCTAATACTTGCACTCTTCGGTCCTCAATTCGGGAAACGGCCAAGGCAGGCATGGGGCGCTGTACGGCGCTTCCCCTGTTGCGCTCGTGCAGCTATACCTCATCGGTTCCGTGGGACCATGTGCGAGTCAGAGCAGCGCCTACGGGTGTTTTCGCCCCAGCGAGACCTGGGCGGTTGCTCTAGCGGAGATGAGGGTTTCTCCCCGGGGAAAATTGTCGGATAAGTGGGAAAGTGAAGAGGTTTTTCGCAGCCTCTGCTCGAGAGGAAAAGGCCGGATCGGAGTCTTTGTTCCCTCAGCGTTTTCCCTGGGGGGCAAAGGTTTGGGAGAAGCCTTACCACCTATTCAGGATTTTCCGCCCGCTCCTTTGTCTGCCCCTTTGTACTGGCCGGAAAATGATACGCAGATGAGGAGGATTTACTCCAAATTGTCGCCCGGGGGGAAAACGCTGAGGGAGCGGCGATTGTGAACTCAAGCTCCTCTCACGTGCAGAGGCTGCGAAAGTCATCTCTACTGTTCCATTTATTCGAGACTTTTCCCCGAGGAAAAACCCCGATCTCCGCTAGAGTTGGCTATCACGAGGGCCACGTGAAAATCGGCCCTATCAGCTCCCTGATCTTGGGCCAACGGGGTATAAAAGCAGACGGGACGCATGGCCGCAGCGCGCCCTGACCCGTTTCCTCGATGGCGCGCCGATCACAAAAGAGTCGAAAGAAGGTCACGCGGATCGCCGACAGAACCCCTCGCCGAGCCACCGCGGCCGCGATCGAGAAGGAGGAAATCCCCGTTCAGGCGCGGTACAAAACGAACATCCCCTTCGAACTCGCGACCGGGGACGTGAAGCCTCTGGAGGGGTCGACTGTGCGCTGGTACGACGAATGGAGGTCGCGCGGGCTCTTGGAGGACGGTGAGCGCGCCGCGCGGTGAACACCACACTCATTGTCGACTGACCCGCCCTCGTAGATGGCTCGTCGCCAAGAATCCACTGGCTCGCTATCAACACGTACGCGTTTACGCTCGGCCCCCAGTTCCATATGGTCGTCCCCGTCGACCTGGAGGGCACCGGGACCGAGCTGGTCGGCTGGGCGACGTCGCTCCACACCGGCGTTCGCCGCGCGCACCGAGCCGTGTCGGGATACCACCCGACCGCGGCAGTCCGGGGGGACAAGACGCCGGACCCGTGGAAAATGGAGTCGGTGCTCGTCCGCGAAAAGATCAGAGTGCTGACGATGACGTCAAGGGACGTCTGGGGCATGTGAGTGAGGATCGTGCTGCGGGGAGAACTACTGACCAAGGTATCCTAGGGAGGTGCAGGGCTCGTGGGCCGTCACGATGGACGGCAAGCGGCGCTACCTGCTGCAGAACGCCCACCCCGATTTCCAGCGCCACTTCGATTGTGCGCGCGAGGCCCGGCCGGCCATCCTGCCTTGGCAGGACATCGACATCCGGGCAGCACGACCCCGCGATTTCAACAAGTGGGCGATGGGGATGCTGCGCCTGGAGGAGGGTGTCCGGGCGGTCCTGCCCAGCGACCCGCGCAGAGGACCCGACCTGCGGACGCCCGAGGACCGCCAGCGAGACCGCGAGGAGCTGCTGGCCGAGCGCGGGGAGGGGAACCTCGAGGGCGGGACGCAGGACGAGTCCGCCCTGGACATTACGCTGGAGCGTTGCGGCGAGGGTGGGGAGACCGACGCCTCGAGCGTTACGACCAACGACGACCGCGAGCTACCGACTGGCCTCCACTGGCGGGACGGCCGCCCAATTCCTTGGCCGCGAGCCGTCGGCACGCGCCGAGCCATGGGCAAGTCGGCACGGCGGGCTCTATCCGCCGGCACCGCCGTTTGGGAATGGAACGAGCAACGTCGGCGGATAGACGTTTGGCTGGATGGCCAACAGGCGCCGGATGGCGGCCACGACCACGATGGCCAGACGCCTTCCGACGTTACGGATGTTCAAGGGAGCCACGAGCTGAACCCGGGGACCCATGCGTCCGCTAACGCCTGAAAAGCTCCGCCCGAGCGGCATTGGACCCCCGCTCCGTTGCGCCTGCCCCCGCCCCCGCCCCCGCCCCCGCACTATGAATAAATCCCTTTTTCCGCCGTGGTCTTCCCGTGTGTGCGTTTTGCCTGTAGCTCGCCCCGCATGCCGTGCATAAATTTAAATATCTTGTATTCAACAATAGGAGCGTGCAGAGACCGACACGACAAACGTGGGTGGGTGAACGACAACGAATCTGGCGACATATCAGCAGCCAAGTCGCGAAGGGCCGTCACGTACGTACCTAGACTAGTCCATGAGTCAGAAGCGAGGATAAAAACGATAGACAAAGCAGAGAATAGGAAGACAAACGTGCGACCCGCGCGAAAGTATGTATGTGTGCGTTAAAGGGAGCGATGGAGTGCGAAAAGCAAAGGGCATGCTAACGAAGGTGGTGAAGGAGGCAAGATACGGACGAGACGGGGGGTATAACTGGTCACGAGGTCAGTTGAACTCGAACCTCCTGAGCGACGAGCGGGACGATGCGACGAACGCAAACGCCTGATCTACTCGACCTATCCGAGCACCACCACCACCGGCTCACGCACCTCCAACTCACCTTTTACCCGACTTACTGCGCCTCTCGGCTAATCAGTGCCGAAGGACGACTACTCGCCGACTACTCTGCTTGAGTGCGGAGCACCAGTCTTGTCTGTAAGTCGGCGCGTGTCCACAGGCTATTGTTGATCAGCTACAAGACAGACAGATCAAGGCCGTCATTGCCCAACACTCGGCCCAGCCCATGCGCATATCCCCCGTCGCGGTCCCACCCAACCTCGTCCCCGGCGCCCTTTGTTCTTCTCCCCCCAAGCGCCTCGACATCATTTCGCTAGCTGCCTTCGTCTTTGCCTCGTACGGCGCCTAGATCTGAATGTCTCGCTTCCGTACTCTACGCTCGCAACCGACCACTAATTCTCTCGACGCTCGCCCAAACTGTTTTTGTCTGTTGTTCCGATCGACTCAACCCTCTCTGCCTGGACCCGAAACCCCGCGACCAACGTGGTCCACAATATCGATTCATGTTCGCGAGTCCGTGCACCACCCACCGGCGCATGGCCGCACCCTTTACTGCATGCCTTGTAGCCGACCCGCCGTTGCCATCCCTAGGCCCGTCCCCGCTACCATCCCCCCGTTTTGCAACCCGAACTCGGGGCCTCGCATCCCGCCATACCCCTGACCGACTGGACTTTGCCCAGACCCACTTTCCTCACTCCTGCCCGCGCTATGCTTCAAGATTCAATCCCCCACGTGGCATGGCCGTACCAACATCTCCACTCGCGCAGCGTGAGTCCGAGCCCCTCGACCCGGGCCCGCGCCGCCGCACGCTGGCTCCTGTACGACAATGGGAATGGCCCCAATCCCGTTTTGGTCGGAGAGCGCGACAGGTCTGCTTCCCCCGGCGTCAAACGCCCGCCTTCACATCGCCATTCCCAAGAACCCCCGTGTGGTCAGTGTCCCTCTCTACTTGCGCCGTGCCTTGCTAATCTGATCTCCTTTTCATTTCTTCTGCCGCGCATCACCTGTCGGGCTGTGTTATGAGTCGACGCGCGAATTCGCAAGTCCGTTTGCAACGTGTTCCGATGGAACCGTTAGCGGCGTCTGTTGTGGCGAGCGTCTCTGGACAGCTCGTGACGCCGGCGTGACGTGGGATCGGCCTTCGCCTCGTGGCTACATTCCGCCCTATCGAAAACCGTCCAATCTGTTTTCCGCTCCGCTCCACTCAAGCCGGCCGGCCCGGATCCGAAACCTCGCGGCCACGACCCTGAGGCTGCTCGTTCGTGCAGTGCAAAAGAGAACATGAGCTGACGCGTCGCACGCAGGGCTAGGAGCCATGGAGAAAAGCCGAGTCCACGCTCGGTCAAATTTCTCCGAAGGCACCCTTCGCTGTCAAAGAAAGAAATGCCAGGAGCTGAAGTTCCGCCCAACAATCCCGCCCACGGCCCCCTGATGTGTTGACTCCGAAAGCTGCCGGGCGGAGGATCGAAGGTTTTGGACGGCATCGCGTAAATCCGAGTTTGGCGCCATCGAACCAGCAACAAGGAAAGGCCGAGTGATATGGCGGAGGACCCCCTCTTATTCAAGGTGAGGCGTGGTTCGGGATTTCAGACCGCCTCGCTGAATCCCCCCGGACCAGATTTTTCGCTTTAGGTCGGTCAATTCCCCCGGAACCGGACCCAGGCTCGTTGGCCCAAGTGAAATCCCCCGGAAGAATGGTCCCAGCCTAAAATTTCCAAATTTGGCCTGTATTAGTCATTATATACCAAATTGGGAAATATAAAGCTGATCGACAATAACCAGGACAAACAAACAAAAAATAAAAACGCAAACAGAGAAACAAGAAGAGTGTCCATCAATCCCGAGCTTGCTGCCTTCGCATCGTAGACGATAGTGTTGCTAGCCCAATCTTTAGCCGCTCCAAGTCTTTGGTCAACGCTCGATAATCGGAAAGGTGGCACGAGGTAGTCGTAAACTCGAGAAATTCGCCAGTTGGCCCAATAATAACACCAGAGTCCCCCAAAGCCACGAGCAGACTGCTAACGTGTACATGCTCAAATCGGAAAAGGTCCTGCGTCGAGGTCCTCCGCGTCGCGCGAAATCGGTTCTTCGTACCTGGTACCGGCTCGAAAATCTGCACGCCAATATACGAGATATGCCCGAGATGGTATACTTGGGGTGTATCCGAATGTGCGCCATGTGAGCCACCCCCTTTAGTGTAGATGCAGCAAACTAAACCACCGGGCATAAATACAGCTAAGCAGTGAACAAACTTATTCGCCATTATGCTCACCTCTTCCGAGTTCGATTCGAGCCTCACACAGGACCCATACGTAGTCTTTGACACGTAGAGGCTTAATTGTCGTGATACGAGCCTGCGAGAGATCATCGAGTAGGCTCCGGACACCATTTCTCGGAAGGCATATACGGCGAGTTGCAACATACTATGCGAATATGAGACCGTGAGCATTCTTGCAGCATATCAGTGCTCAAATACAAATGTGCGTACCAGATCAGCTCTCTTATCGGCCGCTTGCTTTGCATTCGCCGAGTTGCCAGTCAGTTTGATACCAAAACCTTGGGTGTTGGACCATCGAGCAACACGTTCGGGTATCTTCGCACAGTCTTCGTCACGCAGGGTTTGATAGAAGGTGCGGGCAAGCTCGGTGTATTGGCTCACCGTTGGATGTTGATTATCCTTTTGTGCTGCCGGCTGCAAGAGTATGATTTTTCAACATTAATACTTTGACAGAGTATGAAACTACATACTCCTTTGCTCGTAACCTCTCGAGTGAAATTCTTTGGGCTTCTGTATGCCTGTTCTGTTTGGTGCCTTTTCCGACACGCCACAAGTGTCTGGACCTCAAGTACCATCTCATTTCCGGTTTGAGATGTAAACAAGGATTCATCAATGTCTGGTATGTGGAGTGTTTGTGGTTGTCGGGCAAGAATTGCATTGACCAATCGTCGGTCAGCCTCGGCGCTATCTGTGTTTTCCTCTGCTAGCTGCTCGCTGATAGATGAAGACAGATCAGCCAAGTTTCCGACCAAAAGAACAGAACGTAACGTAAACCTACATCGAGTTAAATCCCTCAATCCCCAACATAGATGTGGCATAGATGATGTTATCACGTTGTCTTGTTATGATTTCAGATTGAAGTGGGCCAGACTCCGTTGCAATAAAGTATGCGTGCAGAGCCTCGAGGGCCGTGGTTGTTTCTATTTCCTCCACAGCCCAAGCTCCATCAACGTCGGGACTGGATGATTGTGCTGGGATGGTTATCGAAGGTCCTAGTTCTGACGTTCTAGTTGAATCGGTGGCCCTCACAACAACTCCAAGCGCTTGGATGAGCTGTGTTGCCTCGCTACGAGCTGCAAAGAGAAGATTGCTCATCTCAAATGAAGTCGGGATGTTGTAAAATAAAGAGTAGTCAAGGTTGGTGGCTTCGGAGCATGAATGGTAATAACCGGTGGCTTTTTTCGCTTGGAATTGACCTAGATTTGCTGCCTTGGCTGTGTGGTTATTTTGGTAAGACGTGCGAAGAAGGACACGGAGTTTGGGGATAGCAAACACTAGGTCCTGGTAGGTGAAATCAGGAACTAGCTTCCGCAGCTCAGCAAAGGTGTGTTCGCATGACTCGGTTGAGCATAACCAGGGGAGCAGCGGATAACGACATTCAAAATGATCGCGATACACAATCATCAGAAGAACAAGCCCGTTAGCCACACGCATTAGGATGTTACAAGCCTCTCGAGAGATGAAGTAGCGGGCAAGTGGATATCCCGAGTCTTTCAAGAAATCCATCCAAAGCTCTAGAAAGTAGTGCGCTCGCATAGCCATCTTGAAGCGTTCTGCATGGTTGATCTGGCGGCTCCGATATGCATCACAGAGCTCTCCAAAAACAAACAGATAAACGGCCAGCCCAAGGTAGTCCGTTCGCTTTGTCAGGATGAATTCCAGTGTTGCGGCACAGGCCAATCGTGAAGCAGCTTGATCGTCTTGACAGTTAAGCTTATCGGTGTCTCGGTGATATAATGTGGATGTGTCATCGAAAGCAATGTCGCGAACCTGTGCATAATGAAGAATATGGTTCCCAATCACGAGTACAGTCATCCACCGTCACGTGAATCAGAAATGTTTGGCCTTCCGTATCTCGGCTTGTGGATCTTGATAGCATATATGACTTAAGAAGGGTGTATATATGGACAATGGGAGTTACTATTCAAAATCTTGGGGTTATAGAAGGAAAACTGAGCGAGGGACGAGGGAAAATGTGAGTTAGCGGACGGCACGTGATTTACCATCAGATGAATCAAATAAACAATAACAAAAATCAGGCCTTGTCCTCCGACAACTCCCTACCTGCTGAATCCTCCTCAAATTTACTCTCATCGTCCCCGTCATCCGGCGCTTTGACATTCTGACATATGGGTGGAGTTTTGACCAGTTTTACCCATCGGGGCTGTCGATTCTCGCATTTGGCAAGATCCAGCTCCGCCTTCCACGCCTTCAAACCACCCTCAAAGCGCTCGTGTCCTCCACAATAACCATAGCGGCGATTATACAATGAAAAAATGCAAGATTGAATAAGAACTAAAGTGGTTACACGATTGTTTTAGCCACAAACATTTATTTGATTCACGTGATGGTGGCGATTCATCACGTGGTGGATGACTGTAATCGAGCCCCAGAAAAGAGATTATTTCGACAGGTTTTGAGTGCGTGCTTTGAGTCTTGGATCATCACCAAAGGCTTCTCCCGATAAAATCCAAGCTTGAATGTTACGCTAGAGTCTCCAGGTGTCCAAGGTCCTGTGTCCGAGCACTCGTCTGTTCCGCAGGGAATCACAAAGTCTTGATGATGGGTACTTGCTTTGGAGACCAGATCTTGAACGTTCTGTTCAACAGTACTACCATCGGAAGCATAGGCAACTACCCCAATTTCCGCATCATGAAGTGCATCGAGGACGGTCTTGAGGTGATTGGCAAGGACAGGAGCAGGCATGTTTGACCCAATCGGCAATGCTGCAATAGCTAGTGGAGCAACACCTTGCAGAGGGATTTGAACAACCCATAATCGAACCTAAAGCACAATATGAGGCGCATATATAGTATGTTTCACTCAAAAGACATACCTTGCTTGCTTTCTCGAAGTTGTTTTGTTGAAGCACCTTGATCAGCTCATCGTTATTCTTGATATTGACTGGATCCCCTGTGCTCCCAATAAGCTTCCACTCCTGTTTGCTACCATCATAGTATGCTTGCAGGCTTGGGAGTAGCTTTGTATCATCACAAGAGAGACAGACCGGACCTGTATATTGGACCTGCTGCATGCAACTCCGGGTTAATGTTGAGATATAGTTTGTATCGATTCCGAGTGGGAACTTGGGCTCTCGTGACCGTATTTGACTGTTTATGTATGCACCATTAGTGCTTCCAAAGTTCGTGAGAGATCAACCACTACTTACTGGAAACTGCTGGGGAGTCGGGCTGGAAAATGCGACCGAAGAGTATGATAGGCACTCTTTGATTGCACACAAATTGCATGGCAAAAGTCGTCCCAGGCCGGTGCATAGTGAAAGTTTTGGCGTCCAACACCTCGAATTTGCTTACTGTGTTGTGTAACAGTGGCGTGAATCAGGCCTGAAAACACATTGTGATCGCTTTTTGGATCCAAAACAATCCTAGCTGCAAAACGTGCTGCCATGGTTCGAGTATCCTATCCCATAATCAGCGCATATATGCATATGTATCATGTTCACTCACATTTTCATCCAGCAGCTCTGCAATCCCTTTTGTTTGAGCAACAATGCGACCGGCTGAATAATTTAAGAACCGGCGGTTTGTATACTTGACACTGGCTGCATCCTTCGGACGGCGGCGCACAGCCTTCTTGAAGCCCTTATCACCCAGTAGTTGAAGACAGTGGGTGCACGGAGGGCCATTGGTTGTAGAGGTGTGTTCAACCGAACCAAGGCATGTTGTTGAATAAACAGATTTATCAATACGGGCTATCCTCCAACGTTGATCTTGAAGCGAATGAGCAGCAACCTGTTCCTTCTGAGCCGGAGTAAGTTTCTCGTATTGGGTGCCAAAGAGCTTCTTCGCATAGAAGGTGACCGAGTGACTCCCGCCACCAGAGTAGCCAGTCCGGTTGATGTACCCCGAAATCCCATCCATCTCGGTGTTCTTCAGGCCACGGCAAGCCAGTTTGTGATGCGATATATGGGGTGTACTTGTTTGGCTAGAAAGGTTTGCACCTCTGGGTTTATTGGCGTGTGTCCGAGTGAACCCAAATGACTGGAGGAGCGACATTCCAGCACCAGGTTTTGCAGCTCCCTTTCCACGTTTCTTGGCACAGGTGTTCCTCTCGCAGTGGTCTTTGAAGTCCTTTACGGTATACGCTGGATATGTCGTGAGCCAGTTGTCGCATTTTGAGTGTCGAACACGCCAAGGGTTGGCCTCATCGATTGTTGCATGTGGGTCAATTTCGCGAATACATTGTGTGAATTTTTCAAGCCTATCAGCCTCGATAACACCGTTTTCGATCTTCTCCATTGTCTTCTTGTCATACTCGGCAGTTTTCATCTTCTTTGTATGCGTTGTGGATTTAGATTTGGCTCGACCGGAGCTGCGCATCTTGGCACGTGATTGGTCTCCAGGTTGCTCGCTTTCGTCCTCAGCCTTCCGTTTCTTTCCTTTGCTCTGTGTTGTGGTTGTTGAATTATGTTTTCCTGAATGAAATTATAGTAAGTAAAAATATACCTGCTCCGTAGTTAACAAACTCACCTTCTTCACGGGGATTAAGCTGCAGACAATCAAAATTAACCAAACTGTCCGTACTGGCGCCCCTCAAATTGCTAGCTAAGTTGAGTGACACTTCAGAGATGACTAAATGGACGATTACAATGCACTCACCAACAGCATCTTTATTTCCCGACTTACTACACTCCATGTCCTTCTCGCTATCATCCCCAGACTCACTCCCACCCGAATCATCTGTCTCACTTCGGCCACTCCACCCACTCCTACCCTCCGACCCACTCTCTTCTGCAGTATATGCCTCGTCTTCAGATGTAAAATAGCTGTGGTCTCCTTCGTTGAGCTCCATGCCTGATTCCTCGCCGTCACTAAATTCATCAATTGTGCCAGATGACTCGGCAAGGGGCTCGAGATTGTTTTGACGCTGGATCTAGACATCCTGTAAGTCCAAACTGCGACATGTTAACACTGTGATGCTCAAACTCACCACCTTCAAATGCAGCTCTACGACGTTGAGAAAACTCGATGCACGTGCCAAATGACGTTCTTCGTGTGTGAGTATTGCCGTTTCCATTGAACGCGTAGCTAGTGCACTTATTGCAAAGACCCCACAGGAGTATGAATCTTCCTGCCGGCCAACAGGCAAGTCAAAGCGGACCACGAATTTCTGGCCAAAGGCACGCTCTATCCACGTTTGTAATGGTTCAAGCGCATTATGCACACCTCCAAATCCTCCGTATGAGTCGCCAATATGAATACATTCCTCGTGTAAGTCTACGCTTCCCGCAACCCAGTGCCTGTTGTCGACGTTGAGTACAAACAAGATCAAATGACCATCCTCGGCCTCCATCCAAGACTCAAGTTCTCGCACGGCTTTTGGAGGTGTGTATGCACGACTGTAGTACTTTGCATTGTTTAGAGCACCACTGAGGGAATTGAACAGAGACTGGGTCAAGATAAAAGGGATAGGTTCGCCTGGTTCATGAATCGACGAGAGGCGAATTCGTAGTACATCAAGACACTCGAACTAAGCCATGCAGTTGAGAGGAGCCGAGTTGATAATTCGAGTACGTCCTCTCCACGCCTTGGTTTACCCCCCATTGACAGTTTCTCGCCGACATACAAGTACTTGAATGATTCCATGACGCTATCGTATGTGCCGCAGGAGTTGGGGATCGAGTGGTCAGCAGCACGGTTATCGAGTAACCAGTCCCAGTGAGGTTTCCATTGGCTTTTCAGATGTTCTAGATGGCTAACGGTTTCCCAGTATTCGAACACAGATATATCGACGAGACCAAACCCTTCTGGAAACCAGGGTACCTCGACTGCTTTGTAGGTGCCCGGTTCGGCTTTCTGGATTAGGTCCCACAGACCAAATCGAAACCTGTCCGGAGCAATTGGTTGGGCTATGATCTCGAGGCAGCTGGCCGATGTCGTAGGTGGTGAAGAACGAAGGGCAACCGATGGAAGAAATGGGAAGTCGGGTGGTTCTTCCGCCACTAGAGGCAGTTCATAATGTATGATGTCCCAAATCGAGGCTTCTTTGTTGGGCAGCAAACGTTTTAGATCATCTGGAACCGTGTAAGTGGTCATACTAGAGGGTGTCGCACAACTTGGCGGCGGGAAGAGCGTCGAACACGCTCGAGTGATTTTTGCAGCCACCAGTTTGCGGCTTGATAGATTTGACCGTGGCTGTCACTAATGTTTAACACTTGCTCTTGATATCATACTGTAAACGCTTGATTTTGGACGTCTGTAATACAACGGTGTGACGTTTGTCCCTGAGATGTGTTTAAGCGCCCACACGGTCATTCCCAACGCCGATCAGTGTACCCCGGAACACAACCCACCATGCCCAGCTCCGGGTGAATTTCCCCAGAGCTGAACCAAGCCGGCCATGGTCCGTCCCCCGGAAACTAACCCAGCCTTCGGCTGGGTCCCCTCGTCGAATTCCCCCGGAACGGTACCACGCCTCACCTATAATAAGGGGGGGTCCTTATGGCGGTGCCCCCTGGATACTTTTTTTTACTTCGACACTCCCGATGGATACCATATATACAGTACTCTTCTGGTACGTCTTGGCGCGGATAATCGTGTGGCGTTGTCCGGGACGTGCTAGCCGCTTTTGGTCCCTAGATCATATCACGTGCCAAAGGCGGATCAGGATGTCCGGAACGCGGTCACGTGACGCCCGCCCTCCTTATGTTGACCCGGATGCAGAACGTGTTCTTTCGTCCGCCCACCACACCGCTCTCCCGCACGGTGCTCTCCCCCCGCTCTCACACCACGTTGTTCCCTGTGCTAGATCGTACACACGCAGCCAGGCGCTACAGAGGTGCCCCGTGACCGCGTCTTCGCTGGCCAGACGAACACTCGTCCGGTCCAGTCGTTGCGGTCGCAGGGCGGGTGGCGACACTTGCAGGTTTTGAGGGGTGGGTCTGGACGCGGGCTCGGGCAAGAGTACACACTCATGCCAGGGTCCGAGCGCTGTGTTTACGTGGTCGGGCGAGCACTCGTCCGGGTCACCGACGCGCGCTGTTTGGGGTTCCCGCGACTGGGGAGGAGGGGGGCGCATAGTCCGCTGTACACACGGCGGGGCCGCGCGCGCGAGAGGCTAAGGGGGGGGGGGGTTTGGGCGAACACGCGCCTGTGCATCGGGACGCCCGGCTTGCACCCCGGTCCGTGGCGCATTGGCCGTCCGGTGGGTTACCGGGCGGGTTGAATCTGGGGGCCGGCGGGGG
>WSLM01000205.1:0-11977 GCA_019677335.1 Ceratobasidium sp. UAMH 11750 | reverse complement strand
CCCCCCCCCCCCCCCCCCCCCCCCCCCCCCCCCCCCCCCCCGCGCCCCCCCCCCCGCCCCCCCCCCCCCCCCGCCGCCCGGTTGGGCGAACACTCGCCTGTTCCTCTGGACGCACGGCTTGGACACCCGTCCGTGGCGCATTGTCCGTCACGTGGGATACCGGGCGGGTTGAATCTTGGGGGCGGCGGTCTGGACCGCGCGGGGCCGCTCGATAGTGTAGCGCAGCTGTTTCAGGCGCTTCACTGAGCTGGCTCCGTGCGGGCGAGCCCGTGCTCCCGGCTGCGAGCCACCGCCCCTGGCACGGCCGTTTGGCTGTTGTGCTACCGAAAATGAACTATGTATTAATTGTAGTGCCTTGATGTTGGAGTTACGACACCGACCCAAGTAAGCAAACGGAGGCCGGGTACCCATGTCCCGCGGATGCGTGAGTGTCAAAGTGAGGTCAGGGCGAAAACTTCATGCTAAGCAAACCGAGTAAGAATGTAGACAACACGCTCGGGGCACGTGTTGCAAGCCGCGCTGATGTTGATGTAAGATGTGCCGAGCCAGAACGGGTCGAACGGGGAAGCGGCCATGTCAGGCCTGGGAAACTGTGGGCCCACGGCCTCCAAAGTCAAACCGACCACTGGGCTTTCATGCATCCTCCATATGAATCGGCGGGCCCAATGCTGGCGTAGCCAGGGTAGCCTGTGCCCTGTGATCAACAGGAAAAGGAATTGCGGTGAGATGAAACACGGCCGGCTGCGCCTGTGTATCTACAGCTGGCGCCATATTGATAGGCCGCTCTCGAGTTTTGTACACACACAGGGTCTTAACCGTAAACATAACCGCACACAACCCGCCTCCGATGCCAAACCAAACAGAAAATGCCAGAAATGACGTAGAAGTTTATATTACCGAGTACTTGTCCCGCAGTTAGCCAACAGTACGTACTCAAAAATAGATCAAAAACCGGTATGAATATAGGGGTCCTGAGGGGAGGAGAGTTACCTGCATATGCCAAACCACGTTGCATCACTTCCATGTCATCCCGGTGCCTCCTAGCCTGACCATACCCTCCAAACCCCATTGGTGACTGGTGCTGATGTCCCTCCACCGGCCAACCAGCCAAGACTGGGTCTGGATAACCCTCCCAGCCCGCTGATGTAGTCGCGGTCACTTTCTGAATGGTCCGAATGAGCGTTGAATCATTGTGCAATGTCGCCGTTTTTGACCCTTTGACATAGCATCCGAGGGAAAAGTCCCTTCACGCTCTTAAGATGTGTCGGCGAGACATGGAGGAAAGCGGGACATAGAAGCGCCGCGCTTAGTTGTACAAACAAAAGGCCCTACGTGCGAGATCAGGACTGGCCTATCGATATGGCGCCAGCTGTAAAGCAGCTACTAACTGGCACGTTTCGAATGGGCAAAGCTGTACATACGCTATGCCATCATCTCTAGTATCTTACGTAGCGTATGTTGTGTGTGGGTGTGTGGTTCGGCACGTGACTGTGTCCGGTTTCCCGTCTCCGTGTCTCTTCCTCTCGTGTTTCTCGTATCGCCTCCATCTCGGCTTTGTTTATATAGCCGACCTCTCTACGTGTTATCCTCAGCTTGCTTTCCCCGCTTGCTGAGGTACGTTGTTCTATCGTTCGTTTCGTTTGTCTTTCGTTCTGATTGTAGTTAAGCACGTCTGTGGCCTTGTCTGTTAGGTCCGCCGCGCCCTGCGCATCAGCGTAATGCGACGGCCGCAAGCGTCACTCAAATTTAAGCTGGCCGTGTATGTATCTCCGGGAGTCCGCATTTAGGCTATGACATATTGCCGCGCAAGTTGCGTACCACGTTTATTTATCGGCCACCCAGAGTCACTACTACAAGGCTAGATGCCCCATGTCTCTCATCTATCGGACGTGCGGAAATATCCCGGACTTCCGTCTACAATCGCCTTCCTTCACTTGCATAGCGATGTGATAACAGCCCGCGAGGGGAGCCTTTGCGCTAAAAGCGCTGGGTAAACGTTACTCTATACGGGTGCACGAGGTGCGAGCCGAGCGAGCCGAGTGCGGCCTGTCCCCTGGGTCTCCTTCCTCCCAACGGCCCCCAAGACTGGCCCTTCGGTCCTGCATCGACTTGGGCCGGTGTTCTTCATTGTTACCTCGCCGCTAAACTGGGCCGCTAATTCTACGATCGTTGCCACTCTCGCCCCGTGGATATGGGGCGATGCGCACTTCCAACCCCGCGAGCTCAAATTTCACGCGCGAGGTCGTTGGAAGTTAATATTCCTTTGCGCCACGACGCAGGGTCCTCGTCGTCACGTTCCATTGTTCGGGAGCAACAATGGACCCTAGCTTTGATCGACAGTTATATCAACCCCGATCTGAATCCGTCGACGCCGGCTCCCCTCTTCGCCGCCTCTGTGACACGTTCTATCTCTTGTTCGATTGGCGCCCTCTACTCCTCTG
Organism: Ceratobasidium sp. UAMH 11750; assembly: GCA_019677335.1. Taxonomy (NCBI): domain Eukaryota; kingdom Fungi; phylum Basidiomycota; class Agaricomycetes; order Cantharellales; family Ceratobasidiaceae; genus Ceratobasidium; species Ceratobasidium sp. UAMH 11750. Next base: position 9,536 of record WSLM01000205.1, on the reverse strand, counting down.
CCTCCCGCTACTACCTCGACAATTCGGAACATGTCTGCATCGGGATTGGAGTCCGCGGTGCATCGAGTATTTACGACGCCGGAACTTTTAGCTGCGATCGCGGAGAACATCGAGAGCTGGCGGTCTGCACCGTTGCTGCCCGTAAACCGCTTCTTCTTCAGGACTACCGCGTTCCGACGTTGGGCCGAGCTGGGTCACCTCGACTATTTTTTACGGCTGATCACGGAGCGTGAGCCGCCTCCAGGAGATGACACCCTCGTAACACCGGTGAGCCTCTATATCCGGCCCGTTACTCAAACTCAACGTCGTAAACTCCGCAGGTTTTGTTGGAACTGTCCTCGGCCCAGCGCGAGCGTGTATCGTTCTATGCCCGACTGGTTCGCGTGCTCTGCGTCGGCCGCCAGCGCCGCGGTTACGAATGGCTTGACCTCGACTCGTTGACGCGAACCTCCGCTCTCTTCCCCAATCTCTTCGAGATCCAAATCGTTGAGCCGATGGATGGAGCCTCGTATCCGTTCCAGCTCGGGAGTATCTTATCGGTGTTCTGCGACCCCGAGCGATGCTCTATCATCCGAGGCCTCAGCATCCCGTTGGGTATGCTGGTCGAGGATAGTTATGAACACCAAATTCCTTGGATTACCTCCGAGGAGGCGTTGCCGGCGTTGGACGCGGTTCTCCCCTTCAGCCCGCACATCCGGCACCTCGACTTCCCCGTAGTCACTGACCCGAACAGTGACTTCTTCGGCGGCTGGCCTCGCCTAGTTCAAGCGCTCAGCCAAATGACCAACCTCACGACCCTAGCGCTCGGCTGCGACTCGCTGCGCGAAGATGTGGTCCTAGCGTTGGGGAATCTCCCCATGCTTTCGTCTCTAACGCTGTTTTCGGTGGATCCGCTCGACCAGGAGGCCGACCAACTTAGCAATCGCTTGGGAGGGTTGGCATTCGAAGACGCGCTCTTTCCCCGGTTGTCTGAACTCACTTGCTCCCCGTTTTCGGTGCCCGATGCTCTGACGATACTCAACATCCAACCCATGGTCGCCGGTATCCGACTTTTGGCTCTCGATCTCACGCCAGTCGATTGCTTGGACCCGCGACTCCAACTCGTTTTCGGGTCGCTGCGCTCGGTTACACGTCGGCTTGAATCTCTGTACCTGCGCCTCCCCTGGGTAGACTTCGAGGACCGGCATCATCCCAAACAGCTCCAGCGGCGAGATCTAGTGTCGGACCTCTTTCACATCGGCCTCAAACGCGTCCACATTGTGCATCTCGTGTGCCCGCCCGACGCACCCGGGGGTTTCATGTTCGAACATTCTGCGTCTTGGCGAGACACGTTGACCCACTTGAGACTCGGCAGTGTGATCCGACTTCAGGATCTGCCTGCCCTCACTGCGTTGTCTGCGCTGGAAGTGCTCTACGCCCCGCTGCTTGGACTGATCGTTCCGAGCACGGAGGGTACTGCGTCGCTCTCACCTCCTCGGAGCCCACGTACGATCCACCTCAAGAGTAACTTCATGCTACAAGCTGTGCACACCGACGCCGTCGCTTTGTAAGTGGCCGTACTAGATCCCGCCATTGTCTCACCATCGTTCCCCGGCAGGTTTCTGTTGAGCTGCTGGGATAGCCTGGTACTTGAGTGGTGTGGCGACGTGGACGAACCAGAACTGGTGCAGGACCTGCGCAACTGGCTGCTGCGCTTCAGCGCACTCAGGCACATTCAATCGGCGGAGCAGGTGGCATGAGGGTAACCACCTCTCGTTCTTGCCTAGTTTAGGCGCCGTGTCATACCTTTTTTTTTAGATTGACGGAACTTGTGCCTTCGGCGTGTGCCCGTTTCTTAGTAGTCGCCTTGGGATCTGCTTTTACGCCTGTTCTACGGTTCGTCTTTGTATTTAAACGTTAGCCAACAACGCATGGCATGTGTTTTCTATCGCCGCGGCGCTCAAGTTGGTCAGGCCTGTTAACACGTACCGCTGAATATTCGGGTGCACGACGTTTTGTTTATTGTATGTCGTCGATCGCATTCGATGCACGATCCATTAGAGAACGAGCGCCAATATGATTTAAAATCAAACTGTATATTTCCGAGAGTCCATAGCCAGATGCGCAGAGAGCCAGGGCCCATCCTATCGCGTTCAATTCCCCCCCGCCCCCTCACCCCCGGCCGGCTGCCCCTTCGAAATCAGGGCGCGAATATCAGCCCACGACACGTTCTTACTCGGTTGCGAGTCCCCCCCGGCCTGCGTCTCTCGTTCCTCCTTCGCCGCTTTCAGGAGCTTCGTGGTACTGACTCTCAGAGGCTCGAGAGGAACGAGTATCGGTTGGTTGTCGATCGCGCCCTGCCTGATAATCACCCTTGGGCACATACGAAGGAAGTCGAAAAGCCGGAACTCAAGGGAGGCGCCTATCCCCGCTTTCGGGTCCTGTTCGTTCACCACCGGCTGCGCAGAGCCCGTTTGAGTACGAGCCCGCAAACGCAACTTGCTTGCGTTTCCACTCACCACCCATCTCCCACGCACGCGGATCTCTCGCCTGGGCTCCTGTTCGGACCCGCCGGGGGGCGACCAGACGGAAGGGACGCCTGAAAACCCCCAGTCAGCGCCATTGTGATCACGGTCGGTGCCTCGATGATTCCTCTTACCCAGGTCCGGTTCGAAAGTTGTTCCTTCGCCACGGCTCTCTGCCGTGGACGGTATTTCGGCCAACGGGTCGCGCCCGGCACCTTGGCTTGCCTGCGCCAGGTCTTCCTCGCGTATCTCGCAGTCATGAAGTGGGTAGCACAGATCTGTCGGGGAATCAATGGGTCAGCTCACACGTACTTTGCTGCCCGGGCCTGGTCACATACCAGGGTTGTTTGTGTTCCTTTCCCAAACAGAGATCCGCGCCTTGAACGGCCACCGACTAGCGGGGTAACTCATGTCGTATATCACGACCGCGTGGACCTGCAAATCAGTCTCCCAGAGCCATACCCAGGCTTTCTCGACTGCATCCTCGCACTTTTGGCTGAAAGCCACCTCCGCGACCACGGTGGGGAAGGCTGCTTGATGATAAATTTCTCCATATCCAACACGGAAGCTGGCATCGGGTTGAATGTTGCGAGACGTAGGGCCGGTTGTTCGACAGTTGTGGGCGCCGCCGTTCTCGACGGACGGCCTTGCGCACGAAGGTGCCTCGGCGAGCCGGGCATTGATAATCGTCAACGCCTCCGTAAAAAAATGGACGATGGCCTCGTGTATCGTGGAAGGCATGATAACGGTGAACCTCCGCGACACGGGGCTCCAATGATATCTGCGTGCAAGGCGTCAAGCGTCACTCCTGGACCTGCCGACCCCACGAACTCACTTGATTCTGCAGGACTCGTGCCGGTCTAAATATTCTTCAAATATCTTTATTTCGGCGTACGCCACGTCGTCGACGGTGAGGGTATCGACACAGTCCTCTCTAAGCCAGCGCTCGACGGCTCGTACAACGGTCGGCGTCGCCGGCGGGGTCGCAAGTGAACCTTTCTGGATGGCTTGAGTTTCAGATAAGGCCAAGCGGGGAAGAGACATGAGGAAGGTGTGGTGGTTGAATGTGAAACAGCCTGCCCCACGTGCCATTTATGTTTGGACGTCAGGCCTCGCCGTAAAGAGCTCATAATAATGCCAATCATGGGCACCACGTGGGGTAATTACAAAGGCCTCGGGTGCGGATCATACTAAACCCTTCGCGCCCGCCGTAAGACCACTACTATTCCGAGCGCGAAATGCCGTTATCCACATGTGGACCTCCGGACCTCGGTCCATATTTGGGGTTGATATACGCAACATCATATTCGACCGGGACTCACGAGCGATCTCTACCCAGGGCCTAGCTCAGCGCGCCTACGATCGCGCCCAGCTGCTCCCAATCGCTCGGGAGCCCGGGATCTCCTTGCCACGTGTTGCTCTTGAGACTTCTCTCTAGGGGGAATTGGGGCTTTTCCCTGGGGGAAACAAGGGTAAAATGTTGGGAAAAGGGAAATGAAAAAAGGAACTTGGCGGTTAAAAGTTCAACCGCCAAGTTTTCCCAGATCCCCCCCAGGGGAAAGCCCCAATCCCCCCTAGAGGATCTTGAGCTATTGCGAGCAGTCGCAAGCACGCCGAGTCGGGCCCTCAGATAGAGACGGTTCGTCATCCCCGGTCAGTTTGGCGGGGCGCTTCGAGGGAATACGGGCTGACCGCCGGAGGATGGAAGATCCCAGGGGACGCCACTTGCGGCTCGAAGCGTGCGAAGGCATTCCCGCCGCCACCAGTGCCGCCTTGGCCTAAACCCAGCTTCAGATATGTTGCCGTAGTCCAAGAGGCCGCTCAAGGGAGGCCGAAGTAACATCCCAAACGGATGCAGAACGTGGTGGCGCCACCCTAACCGATCAAGCGAATAAAATCGATCCCCGCGAAGGCCGGCGGTTCAAACTTCTTTGGCTCAACTCGTTCTGACATCCCGGTCAGTCTACCGGTGCGTAAGTTATCTCCCGTAAGCCGGAAGCAAGAAGAAGAAAAAAAAAACAGGACCCAAGGGCCGTTGGCTACTCGCTGGTTCGAACCGGCACCTGGCTGACTAAGCTAAGTCGAGGCAACGGCGACCTGAACGATGCTATCAACAGCTACGCCGAGAGTCCACGCAATCAACCGGACGGCCAAGCAGGACGGCCAACGTTGATCGCGACTTACTGTGTCTGACCCCTTGATTCCGGGAACCAAGGCGGGCCATCGGCTAGTCTATACATGCCTGCATGCAATACCTAGCTAAACCAGCGGGTCGGGGGGTGAAGCGTCAGATTCTGCGTGGCATATCACGATGACGAGTACAAGGCCACGATTCGACGTCGACTGGAATCACTGCCTGTCGTTTCCCGCCCACGCTGCCTCTTGTGGGTACAAGGGGGCGTCACAAGTCGTCTGTTTGACAATGGGCCTATAAGCTACTGGAACGGTACGGTGGCAAGGCAGTCGGCCCCCTGGTTAAGCCAACAATAAACCTCTTCGCTCCCCGGCCCACGCGCCGGTAAAACCCGAAGCACCGGTTGATAATGGGCGTGTTTGTCCCCCGCACGTGAAATATTCGAGCCTCGTTGACATTGACCTCGGCCCAAACACCCAGGGTCCAGTCCAAGAAGCGGCGAGGCCCCGAACCGCCTTTAAAACGCGGGGACCAGGGCGACTCATCGACCATCTCCATCCCTCCGCATCCGTCGGCATGTCCGCTCCGTTTACCTCGCTAACTCCAGAGTTATTCGACCTAGCACTGGGCTTTCTCCCGACCTCCGAGGTGGCGCGGTCACTCACCGTCAATAAATCTTTTTTCCACAACGGGATCGGCCACGTCTGGCGACACCTGCCGGGGACTCATCCTCTGTTCTCGGTGTTGCTACGTGCGCCGATCTCGGGGCTTAAGGTAAGGAACCTCCCTTCGAACGAGCCCGACCCGTCCTGACCGAGTACATACAGCCTCGTTCGATCCCGGACCCAATCCCAGAAGACCTCGAGGCCCGCTTCAAACTATACGCAGCCTGCGTACGTGAATTCCACGGCGATAATGCTGCGGCGATCTTTTCGCCGCGGTGGCTTGGAGTCGAACGGCTTATGTCAAACAAACCGGTCGCGCCCCACGTTCAAACTATCAGGATCGGCTGGGACCCGGTCTTCCTCCCACCGGTTTCGCCGCCGACCACACTCTCGCTGCTCCTCGGACCCTCTACTACCTCGCTGCGTCTGGCGAGGAACGGCTGCGCGCTGACCATGGTAGACGCGGCTCAGGTCGTTCGGCGTGCTTTGGACTCACGCTCGCCACTCACGGATCTGGTCCTGTTCACGGAGCCGCTGGCCAACGACGAACCTAGTTCGGTATTCCTAGAGTCGCTACCACGGTTATCAACGCTCAGCACGATTGGCCTGTCCACGAGCCTGCTAACTCCTCGACTGCTGGACGTACTTCGGCGCCTTCCGATGCTGCGCGCGCTATCCTTTGACGGCGCCACGCCCGTCGCTGGCGTTGGGCTCGAACGGTGGGGCAACTCACCTAACTCCGAGGAACGGGACGGCGAGGGCTTCCCCGCCATCGAGCAACTCACCCTCCGCCAAGTAGGTCTCAGGGACATCTTGGGGATGCTGCAAGCGAACGCGTCTATCCTACGGAGCCTCGCCAAGCTCGAAGTACGGCTTCTTCGCCCTTATACCGCCCCATACACGAACGCAGAAGTAAGGTCCTTGTTCGACCTCATCTCCGGCGGGTGCCCCCGCCTCGCAGACTTGACCTTCGCACTCCCCGGCGGGAGAGAGGTGTTTTTGATGCAGGAAGCGACCTTCGCCCCCCTGACTTCTATAGACCTCGAGCGCCTCGCCTTGTGGTCTATCCGCCTGACCTCGGCGGTCGACAGCTCTGCCCTACACGATCACTGGCCTCGCCTTACCCATCTCGTGATGCCCGACCAGCCCGCCGTGCCAAAGGACTGTCTACGATTTTCTGAACGCCGCATGCTCCTGCTCTTGCAGCTGGATTTTAAGATACTTCCCCAGACTCTCGACGCCGCCGTTGCAACAATGGGCGATGACCATCCGACGTCCCCCGCACGCGTACAGTTGTCGAGCGATCACTGGACGCCACGGGCAGACGACTTGTGGGCGGGAAAGATTGCTAGGTGAGTTCATACTGTGACTTAACCAAACCGAATGTGGGAATTAATCCCCGATCACTCAGCTTTTTCCTTCGGTGTTGGCCGGGGGTAACACTGGTTTGGGCGGACAGGGCTTTGAATTGGCCGGCGGGACGAGATCAAACCGTTTACCGCAAGATAGTCGAGGCGATGGAAACACAGCGCAAGCGAAACGTAGGGATCGCATTTTGAGTTGTAGTTTGGCGCGTATACGGATTCTCCGCAGTGGGCTTGTTGGCGTTTCACTTTGCCTCGGCGTGTCCCTGTAAATATAAACTTCATCTTTATCTTTTAAGCACGCGCTGCAACGTAATTTTGTTCCCCGAGGCTGTCGGGAGCGCGCAGAACCTATCCGAGGCGGTACGCGCGGTCCAGGTTAGAGTGCGGGAACCTTCATAAGTAAGTTACAGTACCAAGCCACCCATACGGCTCCGAACGCAAGTGAAGGACCGTTGTGCCGGTACTTCCTTACTACATCGGCCTGTACAGGTAAGCTGTTTGTGTGATATGTGGAAGTGATTGCTAAATGCTTCATCTTACCCGGCCCTTCCAGAATGCATGATATAGACACCGTTCGAGTCCTGCCTCTTGCCGAGGTCGAGGCATTGCTTCTGGAACTTCGAGCTTTGCTTTCGACTCTTCCGAATGTTCTTCCCATTTTAGATGTTGACAAATCCATATATAGGTCGCTCCTTGGGTTTAGTCCTGATCCGGAGCTTGTTGAAGATCGGGGTGAGGTTGGCGCTGTGAATATCGCCCTTGAGCGAATCTTTGGGCACCGAAAGGACGGGCTCAAGATTCTCGAGCGTAGAAAATCAATCGAAGCCGTCGTTCACGTCCTCGAGAATTATCTCAAGCCATATCCCGGAGATATTATTTTGCAGAAATGGTTGGTTGACCTAGTATCAAGTGCCCGCTTAATGGTGAGTATATGCGCTATCATATGCACTCTTCGTAATCTCTTTGTAGCGCTCCAAGCCTGAAATAAAGCCCACTGAGAAGAAACGTCTGGGAGACTTGAAGCGAAAGCACGAGAGTGATACATCATCCTCAGCGATTGAACCCGAGAACAGCGACTCTGAAGCTAGCTTTACCGAACCCTCCGATAGCGAGTCTGCTCCTAGTCTCGGCTCTCCTGTCCGAAAGCGGGAGCATCATGGCACAGTTCGTCGCCACTCGCGCGGCAAAGCTCCCTGACCAAAGCGGCCGAAGCGAGTCCGAAAAAGTGGCAAGACCGCAGACAGCTTTAACGCGATTCTTATCGAGTACGATCATCGCTTTAACGACGTAATCTTGACTATACCTCCTACGGTGACCCACAGCGGCGCTCCTCGCAACGAGCTTGCGGATCGACCCGTTATTGGCTGCTATCTCAAGGACAAGCATCAAGAGGACAAGAATCACCATTTTCGCTGCATTGCTAGCTCGTTATGTGGGTTCAAGCCCCGGAACACGAACCGCCAGATCGATCGCATCCTCAAGCACTCGGTGCGCTGCCGTGTTTTGCGTTATTGGAAACCCGAGCCATTTGCTGAAGCGGAGAAGGCGCTTTCCCAGCGAGCACCAGGTGCAAAGCTGAGCACTGCTTCATCTGAATCAGCCGGGGAGGTGAGTACCAAGTATATTCCACAGATGATAACATCTAAAACGTATTCCAGAATCCACCAGCTGCCCTCCCCAAAGCTGCCGAGAGACGGGCTGCGGCTGTTCGGTTGTTTTTCGCACCCTTTGACGAGCAAGGAAAACTTGATACGGGGTCTCGGATTAATTTGGCGATTGTACGGCTTCTCTGCTTGCTCAAGCTGATGTACACCCGTCCTAGGTTTTGTTTGCTGCAGCCTGCCATTGCACAGTGTGTTTCTTGGTTGTCTAATCGCACGCATAACTTTGATACTATTGGCCAGCCAATACATCTAGATCAGATATGATTTGTTTTCACCCCCATTATGTAGAATACATGCATGATGGACAATATACTATTGGTTAAGTTATATATCAAAATTTAAGCCTTGCGGCGCATATTATGGTCGCGAGGGGGCGGATTGAATTTTATATCTTTTTGAGCCACATAGGGCATCTCTACAACCAGTCGCAACCGATTCGGCATGGGTTGCAACCAGCTCTGGCACTTGCCATTGCCGCCGGGGCAACTGCCATAGCCAGTCACGGCAATTGCTAGGCCGGTGTTGGCAGCTGATGTCCTTCGTCAGAAAAAAGGGTCAAAATTCATTTAGCTAAAATCAGGTAAATTTACCTAAATTTAAGGGCTTATGGGATTTGACTCCCCCCTTTTCATTCAGCCAAAGCCCCTTTCATTCAGCTAAATTTAGCTGAATTTAGCCCAATTTATAGGATTTATAAACCCCATAAATCACTGAAATCACTAAATTCAGCTAAATTCACTAAATTGGGCTAAATTCAGCTAAATCTGGCTAAATTTAAACCCTGGCTCTTAAATGAATGCTCCACCTTTTCCTGATGTTATGGCAACTGGTTGCAACACATGCCAAGATTTTTGGCTGGTTTTCGCAAAATCAGCGGTTGCAGCTGGTTGCAACCAGTTGCAACTACTGGTATCAATGTTTTCCTGATGTGCCAGGTCACAGGGCTGATTCATTTTGAGGTACCTAGACTTGGGGCTCAATCCAGCCCTTTGACTCAAGCCAGTCCAAGTAGTAACCCTCAGTCTATTCGGTGCTACACCCAAATGCTTTTTAAAGTGCTTACCTTCTGGCCCGTAGGAAAACCTCAATGTAGCTTGGTCTTTGAATGTCCCATGGAATTGAAGGTCTTCATCCTGTATGTCCAAGTCCCTCTGCAGGTCACGGTAAACCAGGAAAAAAGCACAGTTGGACGTAGAACTAGT
>WSLM01000204.1:0-24356 GCA_019677335.1 Ceratobasidium sp. UAMH 11750 | reverse complement strand
CGCTCAACGGGTTCGGCGGGTTTGGTTTCTTCAGCGGCAGCGGCAGATTCGGTGCTGGACGCGCTCTCCGTGGCAGTCGAAGACGAGGACGAGGACGAAGAGCCTCCAAAGAAGCTCTTGATCTTGCCTGCGTGGATCCAGCTCGTGAGCAACCCTACTAGAAAGCGAAAGTAGGGTGCGCACCAGTAATACTATCATCCTTGACAGTTCCCACAACATTCGCCTCGACAACGCTCGCCAGCCCGCTCTCAGAGTACAATAGAGTAAGCTTGACAGCCGCATCAGTCGCACCGCGCTCAGTGAGGTTGGTAAACGCGGCCTCGACGCCAGAGATTTCGTATGCGACAACGGGGGTGGTATCACTATCCGAGAAATAATTACTAGGCATCACTTGTTGTCAAGGGAAGAACGCACTCGGCGACCTTGTATCCGACCGTAACCTCAAAGTCCTGCTTCCTCTTCAACGTCAAAGTCTTCTTGACACCAGCCGCCGAACGAGTGGGGAATACGAGGGTATTGATCGTGCGAGGGTTTCCTATCAAATCACACCAGGGTCAGAAATCGCTTTCCCACAACGCAAACAATACGAACCATCCTTGCCCTTGCCTTCAGCAGTGTAGCTCAAGTACACATCCTTGACGACGGCGTCCTGGACTTTGACGGCCTTGGTCTTGAACTGGCGGGATAGGGAGGCGCCGTAGAAGGCTGTACCAAGAACGGACGCCTCGTCTGCGTTAACGTTTGTCGCAATCTTTGATCTGTCGAGATATTAGCCCACTGGAACATATGGGGTGAAACGTCCCACTCACGATCCAACAGTCGACTTCAAAACGGTTTGGACAAAAGGCACGCGAGTCGTTCCACCGTGCAGAATGACACTCTGCACATCCGCCTACACGCCAAACATCAGCATCCACCCACAATCCAAGCCCTTGAAACTCACCAGACCAATACCAGTCTCCGCAATCGCGTCCAACATCGGCTGCTGGAACCTCCAATACAGATCCTCACACTCCCTCTCGAACGCCCGCTTCTCAACCTTGCCCTTCCAATCCCGCTCCCCAACCAGCCCCTCGACTCCAGCGTTGACCTCGGCATTGACGCTCAAAATGGCCTTGACGCGCTCGGCCTCCCGAGCAAGTTTCGCGTATCCCCGATCTATAAGTCCGTCCTTCAAGTCTTTCGGGAGTAGTCCCTCCAAGAGCTTGTTGACCCGTCGAGTGAGCTCAGTTCCCGAAGCGAGCGTGTCGTGGCCGGAGCCGAGAACGGTGATCTGCGTGACGTTTTCGGATTTTGGGAATTTCTTGGTACCGGATGTGATTGTTTTAGTTTCAAACGAGACGAGGGTTGCGCGGGTGGAGGATGCGCCGCTGTCGTAGATGAGGTGGAGTTCTTTGGTGGGGAATGTGCGGGTCATGGCGTAGTTGACGGCGACTGCAAGCGATATCAGCAAACGCGGGTCAGAAGTAATTGTTGGGGGACGTACTGGCTGTGCCGTCGTTTACAAGAGTGAGAAGTTTCAAGCCTGCGATCTCTGTCGCGTCGATCACGGCTTGTCGTTGGAATTGGTTAAAGTACGCCGGGACCTGCTAGCAGTCAGCAAAATGCACCGGGACGTTCAAGGACACACGCACCGTGATAACCACATCCCGGACCTTTTCGCCAGCGACTTGGCCAGCTAGGTCTTTTACATAGTCGAGCTGCATCGCAACGAGCTCTTCGACCGAATACTCGTCGCCATTCGATCGTTTTCCCGCAAACGTTCCCCGCTTGGTCGAGCCAAACGCGATTTGCGCAGCGGAGGTGTAGTAAGATGTCTCGCCCGAGTCGAACAAGACACCCTGCAGAGTTTTGAGCGAGGCAAACGTGTCGGCTGGAAAACGCGTGGCCTAAAGTAGCCTAATTAGCTCAGCGCTCATGAAAACAAACACGACGTACCAGGTTCTTTCCATCTTGACCAAATAACCTATCCTCTCCCTTCCATCCAACAACACTCGCAATCTTCCGCTTTGAATCCCGGTCTAGTACCACGTCAAACGGCACGCCCGGCTTCATGAGCGCGACCTTCATCGTATCGGACCCATAGTCGACTGCGAGAATGGACGCGAGTGCGGGAGAGCAGAGCGCAAGGCCCAGTGCTACGAGGGGGAGCATCCTGGTCGTGGTTGAGAGAAAGCCAAGTCCTGCCAGGCCAATGGGAAATATCAAGTCCAGCTGGACGTGTGACGTGTCGACACGTCTCCTGTAACCACCGCACGTGATCGCATAAGCGCCGGCTGCCGTTGATCAGAGGACGTGGCGCGTAACCGGCCCGCTTGGCAGGTCATGAGGTCCCGGCCAGCTGTCCGACGGCAGGTATCGAGGTGCGTTGGTACGGCCCGCCTTTTCTCGCGTCATCCGGAAGTGATATCACGAGAGTCACATGTTTCAGTCTAATTCTATCGTGGTGCTGGCGGCGAAGCCTTGCAGTTCGTTGCAACTTTTCCCTATTTATTGCTTCAGTGCTACGGGGTACAGGTTTGTACTCGAGCGTTTAGTACTATATTTTAGCAGACCACCCAAGTTGGCCGGACCCGAACTTATCCAAAGAAACCGCCAATAAATACAGAATCAACATGGCAGAGAAAACACTTCGCTACACAGCTCTGCCTTTTCCCTTTTTATTCTTCCCCCATCTCCTAGCCTTGTACTCATCAAACGCACAAACGACCACCTCCCGCTCCGCCTCTGAAGCGTTCCTAAACGCTACCAACCCTTCTCTCCGTTTAGTCGCGTGCCTCAGGGCACTAGTCTTCTTATGAAACATTGCTCGTAAATCTTTAACCGTGCCTTCCAGGGGAAGCGAAACGGCTGCCACCGCTCCGGCGAGTGGTTTGACCACACAGTTGGTGGCTAGTTCGGTAAATTGAGTACATGGTGTATTTTTATGGGTTTAATGTTACTCACTGCCCACGGCGAACCCGGCGACTCCTCCAATAATGCCCTTCAATGCATATATGAGCGCAAACACTCGGGTCCCTCCATATCCACACTCACATTTTCTTTCGCCCCTTTCACAGGCTCCTTAACCAAGTCCACAAGTCCATCATACACTCCGCACGCCAGAGCCTAACCACAACTGTCACACACAAACAAACCAATCACGCGGGAAACTTGCTTACTTTACTACCTTGAGCGATTCCCGATCCCAGTCCATTAACCTTGCCAATCGTGCGTACCTCGCCCCCATACAACTTGGGCGTATTATGGAGCCCTTCACTTACGCCCTGGATTATAGCTTGGCTTCCTAGAAAGCCAAAAGAATCTTAGCCCAAGATTTCGAAGCAACACTCTAACGTACCAAAAGTAGAAACTTCCAAAAACTTTGTAACACCCTTATCAGGACGTAATGTCGGCAACTTTGCAATTCCTCGTCCAATATCGCTCATGGCCTTGAGCGAGGGCGTAAGTGCACCAGTCACCGGATCAGAGGCAGCTACATGCGTCTCGTACACCCGAGGACCTAGAATGTAGATTTCTTTAACGCTAATCTCGTAGGTTTAGGTTCTTTGGACACGCACGATGCAATTTGAGTTTGTCAACCTTGAGCTCCCCGCTCTCGGCTAGGACTTGGGCAGCAAAGGCGCTCAAGCGCAATTTGAGTTTACGAGAGTACCAAACTGCCACGCGCGTTGGGTCAAGCTCGCACCTAATAAACCGTTGTCGTTCGAGAAAAAGGTAAGAAAAAAAGTAGACACCCACCTCATGTGGAGCAATGGAAGATGCCGATGAAACGACTGGACGCCATTCTTCGCACCATCCTTTCAACCAAGTAATCGTCAATAAGATGGATGGCGGAAAATTGATTGATATATCGCACTTCTTGTCTGATCATCGCACCCAGGGCTGTCGCAGCTTCGAGTGTCTGGGGTGAGAGTGCCACCCTGATAGCTGTCGCAAGTGACTCGGCTGTAAGCTCTTTGGGGCGAATCGGCGGCGGGCCGGCACCGCGACGTGCGATCTGAGCTGCCCACCACGGCTAGAGTACATATCCAAACATCAATAACACGCATACATGCTCCTCCCAACGGGATTTACATACCTGATCGCCAAAAAACGGAACAATAATAGTAGGTTTCCCACATTTTGGACCAATCGCGGTTGTCCCTGCACACGCATCGGTTTGGAGACTTGCTAGCAGAGCGGAATCGACTTACCGGCACCACCATGATGACATACAGCCCTCACCCACTTGAACAACCAATCGTGAGGGACGTTTCCGAGTGCAAAAATATTCGGCCCAGCCGACTCGATCATAGCTTTGTCAAGGCCACCCCATCCAGGAGAAATGATCGCGCGAACCCCGGATAGTGCGACAGCGGATAAGACAGCTTCTGCTAACAGGTCGGGAAGACTGCCCTAATAAATAAGCAAGAAGGATATCACGCACGGGTGATTTGCTGGGGGTTGTCTAGTACAATCGAACCGAACCTATAGTCGAGTTAAATGCGACCAATGATGTGAACGACAAATGCACAAACCCGATGTAGATCGGAGGCTCGCCGGCCGAGATAAACTCCGCCAACTCGCGAGGAGGGGTGTACCCATCTGCTAGATCCAAAAAGTAAAACCCAACAACATCTATCACCTCGCAAATCAGACCCTCAAATATAATAACAAGAAAGGAAGAAATACCGATATGGGACATCCAATCTGTGGGTTTCGGTACAAGCGAGGGTGAAAGACAATATGTCCAAGGCACTCCACACCGTTCAATCATGCTCACGGCCGACTGGGTATTGAGGTACGGAAGGCCAAGGCGTTGCATACGGAATTTGTTGATTGTATGCCCAAGGCTATGTAAACTAGGTAAGCAGAGAGGCTAAATCACATGGCGAAGCGCTTACCCTTGCCAGGTCATGACATCTACGAGCCAATATGAGTAGTAATTGACCAAATTATTCTGGCTCTCAGGGCTCTGTTTGATATTGACGAGAGGATGGGGGAACGCAGTGGTTGCGCACCAGGGCATTGCTACATCGAGACCAAATATCAGCAAAGTCGAATCGGTGAGGAGTGGGTCTCCCAGCTTACTGAACGATAAGAGCAATGGAATTCCTAGAGCCTCGGCACAATGAATATGAGCAAACGTAGGCGGGTTCGAAATAATCGCATCTGCCGCAAACAGTGCCCCACCGTCTTGCAGATCGTCTTGGTCGAAACACGACTGGAAACAACCTTCGAGTATCTGCATTATGACTCATTAATCAACGAAAGAAGCTCTACGATCGAAATACTTACCTCTCCAACCATCTTCTGTTTCTTCACAATGTCACCGTTCCTAAGGCTCTCGAATCCCGGGATTAGACCAGGGTTCCGGACCATGTAGCTCATCAGCTCGTGCGGATCTCCGCCAATGTTGAAAAATCGCAGACCAGCGTCCTTGACAAGTTGACGAAAAGTTGCATGGGTAGCTACCCGTACCGTATGACCATACTGCCGAAGCCTCTGACCGAGTGCTAGGTAAGGCTGCACATCACCTTATGAATTATTCAGATATATTTTCGAATTTATAGATATCTGCATGGGACTCGCCTCGACTTCCGACTATCATGATATTAACGTTCATGCTAGGGGCATCTTCAAACCCGGTCGGGTCAATAGCAAACTCTTGCACCGGCTCGCAATAGGACTCGGGGAGACTTCTCGAAAAGCGACTGTCAAACGAAATCTGCAGGCGCCCATCTCTCCGAAATTGAGCGTTGGCTACTTCCGGGAACGACCGTTCGTAGGCGGGGAGAGGTGGCAGTGGCTTCTCACCACGTTGAATCGCTTGCACAATGAGTCAATGACAGATTTTCGAGGGCGCAATAAATCGACTTACTAGAAGAGCTAGGCCCGTGCTCTGGTGCGTATGATCTGCTCGAGGCAGTCTCGTCATAAGAATGGCGACTAGACCCCGAAGGGTGAGGGTGATGTGTTGTCATGATGCACGGGGATCAAAGCCCAGCCCCGGGTGAAACAAGTAGACGAAAACTGGCTGGGATAAAAGAGGCTATCGTGGTTATGATCGTTCCGAGGCATCAAAGCTGTTTCGAGACCCGCCATTTGAAGGAGAGAGGCGTGCGCGGCGCGTTGGTAGCCGCAGCATTGTGGGTTGTGACCCGGGGGTACATGAGATTTTGACATTGGCTGCGCAAGAGGGTCCAGGTTCATTTGTATTTCATGGAAGAGACTGCGGCTAGGGACGTGGTGGTTGTCCAGAGACACATTGTTTCCGCTGACTCAGCTCCCGTCAAGCACGTGACCGGACAAGTCTCGGAGGGGATATTTTGTGGGAGCATATATGAACCTTCACAGTTGTATCTCTTGTGCGTGTATGCGGCGTGATCTGTGCGCACTTGGTTTTGGTACCCGATGGAAGGACTAATTGCTTCCCATTCGAAGCCTTGATTTTTGCACAAACACCCAAAGCTTCATTATACACTTTGAGTCGCGATTGTCCATATCATATTGTCGCCACGGGTACAAAAAAGGTTTCATGTTTGGAAAAAATTACGTCTACGCTGTATAGAGAATATTGCATCGATAAAGATGGTCTCACTGCCCAATATGGATATATGGCGCCCATCGCCAGTATGCTTCCACTCCTACGCTGTCACGGAGGCACCCCACCGCATAATGTAGCGCTCTTGCAACCTTCTTTGTGTCTGGTTCTCCATCCTTTAGCATATACTCATAAAACCGGTCCGCAACCAGCGGCGCATCCCTATCATCAATCGGCCACAATGTTGCGACCACCGCCCGATATCCCGCCATAATCATCCCAGCTGCAAGGTGCACAGCCTCTTCAGAGAGGTGTTTGTCGCCAGTAGCAGTTTGACAAGCGGACAGAAAAGCAAAATCGGCATGCTTTAGGTTGTTCCGAGTGATGCTTGCCAAGTCGAGCGGGCCGTCGTGTAAATGAAACGCGCTGGCCGTCGGGTTTGCGAGATCTTGGCTGGCATGACATGCGAGGTGCACCCAACTGTGCCGTTCCATCACGTCGAGCACAGCTTCACCTGTTGCACTATCCCCGTCCAAGCGAGTGACTTGAATGCGCTCAGCTTGTTTGCTGATATTATTCAGTTCGTCTACTGTTCCGGGCAGAGTGGGGAAGCCAGGCGTCAACGCTTGTCCTATAGTAGCCAGGCCAGAGAACGCAACCGATTCTTGAGAACGGGCCAGTAAAGTGCCCAGAGTTGGCGTATAAGAGGATATGGCGTAGTCAGAGAGAGAACAATGGGGTTTGCTATAGTCACCAGCGGCGTGAAGCGGTAGGAACGAGAGCGGCCCGGTCGTGCACCAGGTAATATGTGGTAGTTCCTCCATAGGCAGTACCTCCTATATCATAGAAATTATAAGAAGCAAAAACCCAGAGGGAGATTGACATACTGTATACTCAAGATAGTCTAGAACCGGCTTGGCGATACTGGTCCACAAGAAACTTAGCACACTGCTAGGCTCCCTATCTACCTTGGCATTGGTGATCTTGCGATCCGTTCGGACTCGCCCTGCATTTTGACTATACGCCTTGTTGGAAGCATGAGCTATTTTTTCCAAGGTCAAGTCCTTAAGCAGGACGCAGCCGACATCCGTGGTTCCGGGCCGAATCACAAGAGCGTTACAAGCCGCTTCGTGAACGATCACGACGACCAATGCCCTCGTGCGTGCTGCCACGACCAGTTGATATACCTTCTTTGGAGCCAAAAAGTCGCCCATCCCAGGAAGCGACTGAGCCCGGTATACCAGTTCTTCCCATTTCTCCGTCAGCCGGCGGTGGCGTTGAGCAGCATGTTCCGGTGGATTCTGATACTCCGAGCCGCTCATCGTAAACGTTTCAAGTGCTGTCGCACTCTGAAGTTCGTTGGCGATAAGGACGAGCTCTTCAGACAACGCAGGGTCGACATTTTGTAATTCGTCGAGAGGCTGCCGGAGTTGCAGTAGCTGGCTCCACACAATCGATCGACCTTGGTCCAACCACTCGAGTGCTTGTTCGTATTTCTGAAAATGGATTGCGACGGTGGCAGCCTCCAACGTCAATTTGGAAACGTCGGCGATTCGCTCATAGCGAGCTTGAGCGGCCAAGCCGAGCCAGACAACTTGAGGGATAAGCGACATGAAATACTGGTACGCCTCGAGTGATGATTGGGGTTGACATTTAAGAGACGCAACCGCCCATTGACTCGCCGCACCGGCCCTGTCCCGAGGGTCTCCCACTTGCGAGCGTGCAGCCTGTTCGAAATACGCAGCCGATTCAGATACGTCAGTTGCGGAATGTGAGCGACGATATCGGTCCAAGAAACATTCTCCCAGGCCAGCAAGTATAGCCATTCTGTCCGAGTGGTCATCGGACACGCTAGAAAGGGCCGAGCGCTTGCATTCAATTGCCAGGTCCAAGTCTGCTGTTTGTCCCAGATGCCTGTAACGGAATCGATATGCTCTACCCAACCTAGTCCGTATCCCAGATTTGAGGTAGTGGTGGTCTGGTACGAGCGATAGGGCCTGGCAGAAACAATCAATTGCAAGATTGAGATCCGGTATTGCTTTTGAATGTTTATATCGAACCCGGTGGGAAGTTGCGAGATTGTTTAACCACAGCGGTTTCCCAGAGTGCTCATTAGAGGCGAGAGATACCGCTTGACCTATGAATTCGATAGACGCATCAAGGTCTGTAAGGCGTCCTAGATGTTAATACCAGGTAAAATAGACGCTCCCCAGGTTGCTAAGGTGCGCCAGCTTGTCCGGATGGCTGTCATGCACAAGTGATATAGCCCGACGTTGATGATTGGTTGCCTCTTGTAGGTCTGCTAGCTGCTGAAGTCTTATAAACCGAGTATGATACGTGATACCCAAGTTGACCAGCCTGACGGGCTTGCTGATATGCTGATCAGGAGTAAGCGACGCTGCCTGACTCTGATAGTTGATTGCCGCATCTAGGTCCGCTAGCTGTCCCAGGCGCTGATAACGAATGAAGGATGTCGCGCCCAAGCCGCTCAGGGCTAGGAGCTTGGTAAATTGACCATCTTGCGCGAGAAATACGGCCCGTTCATGACATTCCATTGCCATTTCAAGGTCCGTAAGATGGGCATGACGGTTGTATCGGCGAATGTATGCGGTGCCCAGCTTGACCAGGTACCCAGGTTTTTGCGGATGACCATCAGACGTGAGTAATATCACCTGGCTGCCGCAATCAACTGCGATGTTGACGTCCGGTAGTTGACCCAGCCGTTCGTATCGAGTCAAATGCGAAGCGCCAAGGCAGCTGAGACATTGCGCCTTGGACGGATGATTGTCAGGCACGAACGATGCCGCCCGAGTATGGTGCTCAATCGCGAGTTCAAGGTCCTCTACCTGTCCGAGCTGCTCATACTTGATACAATACATGTTGCCCAGGTTGGCCAATCTGCTAGGCAAGTCAGGATCCTCCTCGGAAGTGAGTAACGCAGCTTGAACAGAACACTCGATCGCCACCTCGAGGTCCAAGAGTTGTCCTAAAGACATGAATCGACTAAAACTTGCATTTCCAAGGTTACTTAGGTATGCAGGCTTATGAGGGTGTCCATCGGGGGTAAAGGATGCTGCCCGAGTTCCGCATAGCATGGCATTGTCCAGATATGGTAGATTCCCTGTCGACTCGAATTGTACAAGGTGCAAGCTCCCCACGTTGCTCAATAATGCTAGCATTTCGTCGCTGTCCTCGGGCAAGTATAGTATCGCTTGATTATAGCAATGGATAGCCTTGTAGATGTCCGTCAAATCGCTACGTCGCTGGTATCGACCATGAAACGAGTCGCCGAGAACATGTAGGACGCGCGATACTGCAGGGCCCATCGGTGCATCTTCTCCAGCCAACAAGCGTGCCACGTAAGGCAGAATATCGGGTAATTCCGTGGATATCGCTGCCGTCCCCGGCTTCCCACCTCTTTGCGAAATCAAGTGGGCCAATCGCTCGAAAGCCAACAGTACAGCCGCATAGACGCCATGTTCAGTTGTGTCAGTTGTATCGATTGCGGCGAGCTCGTGTAGTTGTGATATAAGTCTCTGCTCCAGTTCACGGCGAGAACCAGCGAGCTTCGGATACCCCCAAGCTCAGAGTGAGTAATTGCGGAAATGAGCCCATAATAAATGAATTTACCATATCCTCAACTCCGTCATTCTGCCGTTGTGATCTAGCTTGATTGCTCATGCAGACTGGTGGCTGCATAGACCTATAAACACCCCGTTGAACACAGGTTGAACTCATACCTACAGGGTTAATGTCGATGGGGATTTTCGTGTAGAGTCTGTTATTCTGTGAATTCTATCAACTTAACGAGTCACAAGTTCACCACCGGCTTACTGGAATCGGTTCAGAGGCCACAAAATATTGCAATACTTCGAACTTGGGTTTGAGATAGGTAAGAACGGTCTGGTGCTGAGGTGGAAGATGAAGGCGGGTACGAAAGTGCTCGCCTCAAACCCCTGGATTTATACATCAGCCCAACCTGACCCACCCACGACTCATTTTGCAGGAAGATGATCGGTTAGGGGATGTGGCTGCAATATTGCTGTGTATTGGCAGTGCCCCATCTGCACGCTGTGGATCATATGCACTGCACCAACGAGCGTGTTCACGGAAAAGGCAAATGGATGGGCGGGGCAATCAGTAATCACGTGGTTCTCGGCTTCGGATGGCTGTTCCGGCAGTTGACAAACCCTAAAGTAGTCACTTTGATATCCGAGGCGAGCAAGAGTGCAAGTGCAGCCCTTTCGTATTATTGCAGTTGTTCAAACCCGTGATTGTTCCGTTCAGCCAAGTCCTCCAGCTTCAACCAATCGCCAGTTATGGTTAAGCGCCGGGCTCTATACTCGGCGCTAGAGCCTCTTGACCAAACAAATTCCGCCCTGCGAACCTCATGGACTTGAAATTTATATTCAGAAAAATAGAGAGTTCAAACTCCAATATAGGATGTTTCAAGTCATGCAATTGCCCTCCCCTTTCCTTTACCTATCATATTTGCACCCTCTGCTCGAGCTTTACGCTCCCTCAAAGCACTAAGGACCATGTCTCGCTGAGCTTGCGATGCAGATTGCAATGTAGCGAATTCCTCTCGATAGCGGGTCGCATGTATTTCCATACCCGGCTTCTTGTGGAACAGTGCTCGCGCATCCTTCACGGTGCCTTCCAGGGGGAGGGAGACGGCCGCCACGATACCAGCGATCGGTTTGAGGAAAGGGTTCGTAGCTATGAGAACGCAAGATTCAGCCATTTGGTCTTTACATTTATGCTTCACACTACTCACTTCCAATAGCCGCTCCAGCCACACCTCCGACTATCCCCTTCAATTCAGATATTTGCGTGGAAAATTAAGCGTACCAACTACCCTCACTCACATTTGCTTTATACCGCTTCGTGGGTTCCTTGACCACGTCTGCAACTCCGTCGTACAGTCCATATGCAAACGCCTTGGTAATCCGCATAAATAGATCTAGTATTTAAATAGTGGTTGAATATAAATTCACCTTGCCACCCTCAACCAGCCCGGACCCGACCCCGGCTATCGAGATGGCCGCTAAGAGTGTGCTTGGACTGTACTACCTGGGATTTTGCAGGCTTGCATGTTGTTGCCTCCTCAACACTCTTTCTCCTTTTGGTGCGAGTTATATTCCTGTGTATAATGTATTGAGACGAAACACCACCCTGTATGCGTATATTTGAGCCTTGATAAAGCTCGATACCCAATGTGCGCGTCGTGTCTAGATTGTCCTAATGCTCGGGGGGCATTCGCTGTTTCCCCTTTACGCAATATTCGGTTTCGCTCCGAATATCTCGGCAATTCCCTGGATTCCCCACAGGCACGAATGTTCTAATCGAAGACGCCGGCAAAGCTGTGCCACCTCGGCCCCCGAGTCCTTCAATTTACTCGATATGGGTGCCTGCTTGGTCTGGAAGAAAGGGTGCAGGCAGTGTAGGCGACGACCGGCTATACTATCATATGGCTTGCCCGTGGATATGCGCGGGAGATGTGTCATGTGACCCGCGCAACGCGCTCGACGCGCTCGACGCTCAGGCGGATCAGATGTAGGTGCGATGCCGGCATTATTATATAGCTCAGCATTCTCGTGAGATTTGCCCCTCCAGAATTACCCGCACTTTGTACCGCCGATAGCTCCCCGAGCATGATTTCAGCCCACGTTTTACTATTTATCTCACTTTTATTTTCTTGTGTCGGCGCAGCAGATGTCAGCAGCGGAGAAGTCAAGAGTAATGTTGGACGTAGGTCATTCCCGACTCCAACTTGACTTTAGCTAAATCAACTTTTTATCTTCAGCGCTTGGATATGCTCCTAACACGGCGGCCGCTATCATTTTCGGTGTCGCATTTGCCATTCCCGCTATCCATGCAACTTGGTTGATGTTGCGTGGTGGAGGGAGGTATATGGCGACGCTTGTTATTAGTGGGTATACCTATGCTATAGGACTGGCTCTCCGCATTCGTAAGTCATTTGCGCAGTGTTTGAGCCTGGGCTCACGATTTTATCGGCAGCCGTCGGGAACAACCCCACTAGTAAAGGGCTGTTTATAATCATGAACCTCTGTACAGTGCTGTCACCTTGTGGATTCATTGCAACTGTAGGCTGCCCTGTTACAGTCCACTTCAACTATGCTGACATTCTTCCAGGTGTACGTTTTGCTCAGCCAACTTGCGTTTCATCTCCATGCCGAAAAGCTTCTTATCATCGGGCCAAATATTCTCACCAAAGTCTTCGTGGTAAGTGCTAAGCGTTCCTAGTGCCCCCTTCGCTAACCCTATCACGGTAGACTTCAGACGTTGGTAAGTGGCTTAGGCGATTTTCGTTGAACAGGCTTAACTGGAAGCTATGATAGTTACCTTGATCATCCAGGCTGGCGGTGCATCGTTAGCGATATCCCAAGACGAAAATATACGAGATCTATCCAAGAAGGTGCGTAGCGTGGTATTGACCTATGTGACTCTATGGCTCACTAGATGGCTCTTAGATTTTCTTGGCTGGTTTGATTCTTCAGGTTATCTCATTCGGGGTTTACCTTATCGTTCTCGGGGTCTTTATATCTCGTGTCAAAAAGCAACAATCGGTCCAGTGGAGTGGCTCCACAGAGAGCAAATCCCAGCCATGGAGAAGGCTTGTTACCGCTCTTATTATTAGCTGTGTTGGCATCACGGTGAGTCTTGGATTTGAGCGTACCTACACATGTGCGGCTAAGTGGCGGCCTGCTGCATAGGTTCGGTGCATATACCGAACTATCGAAGGCGGACAGGGTCATAGTGGCTATCTGGCTACACACGAAGTATATTTCTATGTTCTGGATTGCCTTCCACTGCTCTGTGCTATTGCGTAAGTGTTTGAATACGTCTCAACCCGTCCCATTTTCTAACAAGTCATGATCACTGATTTACTTAGGGTGTATAACGTTGTCTGGCCCCCAGTAGTTCTGGTAGAGTACAATAATAGCCATGGGCTGGAACTTCTCGATAAAAGTCGAGCTGGGAACGTATAGATTGCATTGTATTGGACATTGGAGTCTGTTTATACCCTATCTGTGTCTTTCCTTACCATGGTTATCTGTGATATCACTGAGTGACTCTTAAATGCTCGGGATAGCCATATCATCAAGTGAGCTTCGGGCACACCCAACAGAGGTGACCACATCCCAGCATAGGAATCCGCATCCCAGTTCAGTCGGGAGTCAGTTATTGCGTGAAATAATTGGAAAGTGGTCGCTATTCTGTCTTCGTTGATCCCAGAAAATATCCGTCACGGTCATTACTGATCCTCTCTTCGGATGCGGGCTATTTCTCGTTCCGATTCACCACATGGCAACAGCCACAGTTTGAAATTGGTTTCCCCTCGTCACGTGCCACACCGGCCGTATCCTCCACAACCAGCCACTCTTCCGAAATCAGCCCTGGTACTCGCATCCTCTGCCTTCTCCTACGCACCTTAGGAAATCGTTGTTTGAGATACATCTGGTTGCCATTTACACCTGCTTTGGCCTTGACTGCATGTCCTCATTCGTTCCTAACCGATCCGCAAGAGGGTGCTTGACTTGTAAACAACGGTTATTCGCAAATAACTAGATTTTGGAGCTGCATCTGACTTCTTTGGCTTGGATATCCAGTAGGAAGAAGTGTGACGAGGGAAAACCCGTTTGCCAGCGCTGCACCAAGGGCGGGTTTCACTGTCAAGGATATAGTCACTTGGACACACCGGAAGCACCAACTTCGGCGGGAAGAGCGAAGAAAACACAATTCGCGGTACCCAACTCTGGCTCAATGTCGCTATGCATTCGAAGTACGGCAGTTCGGTTAAGGCCTACGCCCGGGCCGTTGGATGTGCGTGATTTCTTCAACTCCCACGAGCGCGAATGATGAAATATAATACGTCTCGGCTGCATGCATAAGGCTCCATCTGCCCTTACGAGAGTTGAGGTTACTTCGGGAACGCCGCGGGAGAGTGGTTTGTCTCACGCCGAACGGCAGGATCGGAGAGACCGAGACACATTCCACACTCTGTACAAAGCGCCTTCAACATCAGACGATGTACTAGGTTTCATTGTCTCGCGGTGTAGGTACAATTCGATTTCGCAAAACCCATCGATGTCTGGAAGTGCTAATGTGGACACCTCGTCTAGATTTGCAATTTGTCAACTGCGCGTTTTTGCCATTCCGATTCTCCCCTGAAGAAGGCCTTACTAGGCTCATCAAACGATCTAATCTCACATATTGGTCGATGTATATTGGAGCAAAAATCTTGCATAACCTATCGAACAATACTGAGTGGAGCGATAGCGCTACGTGGATCAGGCGGTTTCACCGGGTTGCGTTCAATTCGGCGTCGTTGGACCTGGATAGCAGTGCCGCAGACGCTCGCCTTTTATCTTGTCAACATGTGGGTCCACCTTTATAATATGGATACGCCACCGCTAATCATCGCTCACGAAAGCTCTCTGTTTTTGCTTTGCTGACTTCGAGGACCGTTTTAGGCTACTCACTGTTCAAACAATGCTCGTCTTTATTTCTGAAGCTTGTAGACTGGTACCCCGATCTCTGCTCTCGGAATTCTAGTATCTCGCTCCATGGTGCGCTGTGGTCAGCTCCCTACGAGATTTGCAGATTTGCGTTCTACGATACCATAATGTCTCTAGCCTTTGCTCTCCCGCCGCTTATCCACTACGACACGACGCCTCGCTCCACCCCAGTCGCCCCGACACATTTTCGAATCTTGGAATCGGTGTATGGAGCTCCGGCGGATATCCTCGTTGCGCTCGGCAGAGTTAATGCTTGGAGAGTTTCCCAGTTGATGGGTCAGGCGGGATCAAACTCTAAAGAATGGAAAGAAGTTCGAGACCAAATCGAGAACTGGCATCCACTAGTCACATATATTGACGAGTCGTCAAAAGTGGTCGGGAGACTTGCTGTACAAGAAGCTTGGCGGCAGTCTGCATTGATTTATGTTTATATGGTGCGTCACTTCGCTTACTTCGTGAAGTGGAAGTAACGTACATCGTAGGGTATGTGCTTGGTCAATTCTGCCGACCCTCGTGTAGAGGTTGCAGTACGGCAAGTGGTTCAACTCGCAAGCACCATTGAACCTGGATCGACCCTTGAGCGCCATATCTTCATGCCTGCTTTGATCGTGCGTCATTCCGGATATCCATATAACCTGCGAACTAACCTTGTTTAATTGCCTAGGCTGGCGTGGCGGCTCGGCAAGAGAAACATCGTGCGATGCTACGAAGCAAAATATATTCGGCACGCGGTCAGAACGTTTGGCTTTTACCTGGTCCCGACTTTGTTGCCGTCCTCGATCATTTATGGCATGGGGTTGGTGCCGGTGGTGCCCCAACGACATGGGAAGACTATGTTGACTCGCGTTGCACGATGCTGCCCCTAGATATCGTTGGCTCTGGCATTTGAGATTAGCCTTGTTACTTCTGTTCGCGGTCCTGCCAGTATCATACCCAGCTTGTCGAAAGGGTAGTCTCTGTCTTAATTTTGTAATATTCCGAATGAACTTAGGTCGCCTGCTTTACAGTGTTCGTAAAGAGTTTCAGATTCCATTTTCATTTCGATGGTTTCGCGCATTCAGCGTCGAAGCTGGTGTGGGGTGTGAGAGTCAATCACGTGATGACAGATTGAATGGTCGGCCTGTTTTGAGCTAACCACAACCACGATTTCGAACACACTTCCATGGTATCTGATGATTCCCCCGTTGCCCACTATGCTATCCATATCTGCTGCCTTGGGTCCCCTTATAGTCTAAGCTCTCACGCATTGGCTAGCATGCTAATAATTGATGTTTCCCGCTTTGCTGCGGTCAACACCAGTTTGCAACAGAGCTGGCATTCCAGCGAACGATTCGTGTATAGACGACTGCCTTCAAGTTCTTATGTTCTAGCTCGCGCAACGAGCATTCGGATGCGTCCCATATTGTAGGAATCGCGATTAGGCGTGTAGATATCGGTGTCTCCGAGGCGGGGCTCTAGTATGTCGCTACCTTCTTCGCAAGATAGTATTGAGCTAATAATACTCTTTACAGAGCCTCGAATTTTCCTGTTGGTACATTGTTGTATGACTCGCTGCGTCGTGCCCAAGTGCCGATCCGTCTCCTCCAAAACTCCCGATAGTGTGGTTTAGGATTTTCGCCTGTGTGCTTGGAGTCGCGTATTCGAGCCTTCGCCTACGACGTAAACTGTTACGCTGACTGGGTACCCTGGGCCACCGCCCCTTGCATTCGCAACTGCAGTCCCGATATCTTCGCCGCCGGAGGTTCATACCCACACTCTCTCCAGGGACACCACCGAAGATCCTACTTCGGAAGTCGCTGGTACTCGCGGCGAGGCTAGAAAAGACGGCAGGACCAACCCCTCCGTTGCTCACTTCGTTTGGGCGCCACGTATCCTCCGCCACCGCATCCTCGAACCTCCGCATTTGCAACTACTGATTTCGTTTGGTCGCCTTCCATCATCCTGCGCCGCTCCCACCTCCCAGGGTGCCCTTTGCCTCTCTTCGCCGCGGTATTTGTGCATCCAAGTCGAGGGCCATCGTGTCGGATCTTTTCAATACCGGCATATGCAGGGTGGTTTCCTAGTCACCTGAAAGAAGCTGTGGAACGAAAGTCCAGAACAGTCTCCTATGGCAGCGCATGATTCGCTCGACCGACCCTCAATCTTTCCAAGCACGACAACCATTGGGACATAATGAATTCGGAGCGCGATCGTTTTCGTCTCCGCCAAGGGCTTTAAACTACGAGCGGCGGAAACGGGACTGGAGTGGAGATATTGAGTGGGGAACCGCCGGATTTGCTCTAGATTGAATTTGGGTTCACGCGTGGCAATCGGGACGCCAAGGGTGATACCACGAGCTTGTGGTGTGTCGAACATCGTTTTCAATATCGCCACCGACATTGCCGTCGTATCCTCAAATAAATTTGGACTTTGATCTCGCGGAGCCGTCTTTGTCTTGGCTCAGGAACGACTTTAGGAGCGGCTGGAACGGGACGGGGACGGGGAGGCTGAGTGGGAGGCGGCCAAAGCTGCTCGAGATGGGGTGTGGATTCGCATTCCTGGAGGGGGGATACGGCCGTTAAACAACTCGCATCAAAGAGGGACAGTGTGCGGAAACGCGGAGCACCTCGATACTATTTGGCGAACCACCATCGAGCCAACAGGGGCAAGTGGCCTAGAGCTAGGGTCAATAAGACTTATGACTGGTGGTCTTCGGGGGGCGTGTCTGAAAGCCTACTAGGTGGTGCGCGTGCCGTGGGACGAGGAGTCTGTAGCATATTTCTAGTCGTTTCTAGTCGATTTTGAGAAAATAAACCTATCACGAATGTGACCCTAATTGGCAATTAGGCAAACCGCTGGGCGCCTAATAGATTTCGAAGGCACGAATGGATCATTCCCTCTCAACCACCATCATGTCATCCCAGCCAACGGCCAGGGACAAGCTTCGGTCTCGATGCCGCGTGCAAGGTACGGGTCCCCGATGACCCTAGAGTCAGCTCGCTGATATCAAGGCCTCAGAAATCAAACTTGAACCAAACAAGTCAGCATATGACATCGCACTCGAGCTTCAGGTGGATGGCACAAAGGTTCACAGACTACCGCCGATCAAGAAAGGGCAACTTCTGCATTGGGCTAATCTCTGCCTCCCATGGTATGCGAACTAGTCGCTCCTCGGGTTGATTCTGTGGCACTAATTGATTGCATCCGGCAGTGATGTCCTTGAAGACTCGACAATCACACTCCAAGTCACCGAGGTTCATACATTTCAGGATCGCGTGGATCGAGCAGAGTACCAAATGTCCCAAGTAGCCGGTCAAGACACTGTTTCGATGAGTAAGACCGCTCCGTAGCCTCTTTCCCGGCATCAGCTCATGTGTGAGTTATAGGATGTAACAACGGGGTATTTATTACCCACCTAGGGCTTTTGACCAAGGAAGCAGTGCGTACATGTGGTACGGTGGAAAGGTAGACTTATAAACACCTTGTTAGGCTAAGCAAGCATACTCGGCAGCATTCGTCAAGGCTCAACAAATGGAGAAACACCCGGGGGTGGTAGAAAGGCTCGGAAATATCGGTGACGCGTTCAAGGTTCTCCTTGCCCTCGGAAGTGCGATGTCTGAGGTAATTAATGAGCAAACTCCATTGGCTGGGACTTGACACCGTATCGCTTATATCACGCAGCTTGACCCCACCGGAGGCGCAAAAGTGGCGTTTTCGCTCTGCACAAAGGCTTGGGAGGTGCGTGTGCGCTGATTATCCCACTGATTTACCTAACCATGATATCTGGCCA
This sequence comes from Ceratobasidium sp. UAMH 11750, assembly GCA_019677335.1. Taxonomy (NCBI): domain Eukaryota; kingdom Fungi; phylum Basidiomycota; class Agaricomycetes; order Cantharellales; family Ceratobasidiaceae; genus Ceratobasidium; species Ceratobasidium sp. UAMH 11750. Next base: position 5,518 of record WSLM01000204.1, on the reverse strand, counting down.
CCACGCGAATATATGTAGTACCTCGAAACGCAAGAGAAGCAGGACGCAAAACTATACGAACTTGTAGAGAGTATCGCCGGGATGATACCATCCGTCGAATCAGTCAAGGGCCTAGCTGACGCCGACCTAGCGCAGACGGTGATGGCAATGCTCAACCTGATCGAGGACATATCGTTATTCATACTAAATTTCAACACTCATAGGCGATTAGGTATGTGATGTTACTTGCAAATGCTACTAGGTTGATTGTACGCTACCCAGAGCGAGCATTTCGTGGCGCATTTAACTCAACTACTCAAGACCAGATGGACATTTTCGTGGGGAAATTTAGACGCTTGAGCGAACAGTTCGACAGAAGAGTCAACGTACAAGCGTTACGTGCCGCCGAAATTGACAGTATGTCTCGGAATCATGACTGTAATTGGCTTGTTCACTCGTTCTTAACACTTAGGAGCCAAGGCAAAACTCAAGGAACTACGTCCAGTCGACCAAGCGGGCCACGACCCTAGCCGGCCGTGTATCGTCGGAACTCGGGTGAATATCATCGATGAGCTCGTCGGCTGGGCTCAAATATCGGAGGATGGCCCTCGTCTCGCTTGGGTTCACGGGCTTGCTGGTCTTGGAAAGAGCGCAATAGCCACGTCTGTCTGCATGCGACTTGACGGACAAGGAGTGCTCGCATCCAGCTTCTTCTGCAGGCGCGACAACCCCGAGCTACGTGACCCACGCCGAGTCCTAACCACAATTGCGTACGGACTTGCGTCTCAATGGGAGGCGTACAGAGATGCAGTTGTCGCTGTCATGAACGACGATCTTGGGCTATCCTCGAAGCACATCCAGCCGTTGTATGACGCTCTTGTGGCCAATCCACTGCAAGCCATCGCTCAAGCGGAGCGACCGAGGGGGGCACTCGTGGTCGTAATCGACGCGTTGGATGAATGCGGGGATACCGTCACCCGGCGACAACTGCTCGCTTGCCTTCGAGACCTGAGCCAGCGGGTACCTTTACTGAAGATAATCGCAACCAGCCGTCCAGATGCAGATATTCGGGAATTCTTTGGAGACTTCAACTCGAGCTGGTTCGCAAGGTACGATCTCCTCGAGTACGATGCATCAGGCGACATTCGAGTATTCGTACGGGATTGCTTAGGTGGACTTACTCATCTCGACGGCTGGCCTCAGGATGCGATTGAACAAATATCCGTCCTGTCAAGTGGATTATTCATTTGGGCACGAACCGCATGCAAGTTCATCCTTGACGGATTCGACCAAATCGAGCGCTTAGAGCAGATCTTAGCCGGCACGCAAATGGCTGGCATCGATGCGCTTTACACGACGGCAATCGAAGCTAGCATACGTGACACTGGAGGCGATAATATGCGGCATATGATCAAGTGCCTGGGGGCAATTGTTGCGACTGTATCCCGGACACCACTATCTGCTACAAACCTCGCAATGTTACTCCGGGGGCATGTCTCGCTCAATGTACTCAATCGAGTTGTGGAAAGTCTATCATCGGTGCTGTACGTGGACCAGAGGCTCGACAACGCTATCCGTATCTACCATCCTTCATTCATGGACTTTATCACCACTCAGTCCCGCTCGACGCATCTCTGTGTCGACTTGAGATACCAAAACACAATCCTTGCCGAGTCCTGTTTCCGAGTTATGGCTGGCGATCTAAGGTTCAATATATGCGGGCTGGGAACCTCCCACCTGCTGAATAGCGAAGTCCCGGACCTTCACGCACGCCTCCAAGATACGATTCGTCCTCATCTGAAATATAGCTGCTTATATTGGCCCAGCCACATCGCCGAGGCTAATTTGGCCCTACTCGAGCAACCTTTGCGAAGCTTTCTGTTCGGACGGGAACTGATGTACTGGCTGGAGGTCCTTAGTTTGCTCGGCAAGTTGGGTGTAGCACCAGCTTGCCTGCTCCAGTTCATAGCTTGTCTTCCCTCGGTGAGTGTCTCGGCCTCGTATTTGCCCAAATATATTGACACGTAATCATGGCGTAGGATTGCATGCAGGATTGCAGCATAGTGGCAAACGATGCATATCGGTTCGTTCTGTCGTTTTACGACGCGATATCAACAAGCACACCCCACCTCTATATATCTGCTCTCGCATTCGCCCCGGAGAACTCGGCGATATCGCAGCGGATGCGGAGATTCTTCCCAAAACTATTGACCGTGAAGCAAGGCATGGAAAAAGACTGGACGCGGTGCCTGCGTAGTATATGGGTCTCCAGCCAGGTCAACTCGGTCGCATTTTCGCCCGACAGCCGCCGATTTGTCTCAGGCTTGGACGATGGAACAGTGCGGATCTGGGATGCTGAAACAGGAGATCCGGTCCTCGAGCCACTCAAAGTTCACACGGAGGCAGTGCAGTCCGTCGCATTCTCTCCCAACGGCCGTTGGATAGCTTCTGGCTCCAATGACAGGACCATCCGGATTTGGGACGCGGAAACAGGCGAGGCAAGATTTGAGCCACTGCGTGGCCACTCAGACTGGGTTCGGTCTGTCGTGTTCTCCCCCAACAGTCGCTGTGTTGTCTCGGGATCCGATGACGGGACAGTGCGTTCTTGGGACGTAGATACGGGCAAGCCGGTATTCGAGCCCCGAGAAACTCACGCAGACTGGGTGTACTCTGTCGCGTTCTCACCTCATGGCAGATGTGTCGTATCGGGCTCGAGGGACCATACATTACGCCTATGGGATGCACAGACAGGTGCCGCAGTCCGCGAGTCGCTGAAGGGTCACCGGGGTAGCGTGATGTCCGTCGCATTCTCTCCCAACTCCCGCCACATTGCTTCGTGTTCAGCAGATAGGACGATACGGATTTGGAACGCGGAGACAGGCGACACGGCACTTGGACTGCTGGAAGCACACTCAAATCCGGTGCAATCCATTGCATTTTCTCTAGATGGCAAGCATCTAGTCTCGGGCTCGGCCGACAGAACAATCTGCATCTGGGACGCACAAACCGGCAATCTGGCGCTCGACAAATTGGGCAGTCATTCAGGCCCTGTTCAATCTGTTGCGTTCTCTCCTAACGGTCGTCTAGTGGTCTCTGGCTCCAAGGACAAGACCATCCGCATTTGGGACGTCATGGATAGAGGCAGTTCAGGAGCAGTCAAGGACTCCATCACGTCCCAGGGTCATTCAGGCTGGGTACGCTCTGTCGGGTTCTCGTCAAATGGCCGCTATGTTGTTTCGGGTTCCGACGACAAGACTGTGCGGATCTGGGATGCAGAAACAGGCGCAGCGGTCCGTGCACCCTTTGAAGGTCACTCGGACGCGGTGCGATCCGTTGCATTCTCCCCAGATGAACATCGAGTTGTATCAGGCTCTAGTGACAAGACAGTGTGCATCTGGAACGCAGAAACAGGCGAGCCAGTGCTCGAACCGCTACGAGGTCATTCGGAAGAAGTTCAGTCTGTCGCGTTCTCTCCTGACGGTCATCGTGTTGCCTCGGGCTCTGCCGACAAGAGTATATGCATTTGGGATGCAGAAATAGGCGCACAAATGTTACCTCCCCTTACAGGTCACTCACACGGGGTGAATTCCGTCGCGTTCTCTCCCAGTGGCCATCGACTAGTCTCGGGCTCTGACGACTGCACGATCCGCATCTGGGACACAGAGGTTGGCCAAATCGTCCTCGAGCCGCTGACAGGTCACTCAAGCTATGTGATGTCTGTCGCATTCTCTGCCGATGGCCGTCGGATTGTCTCTGGCTCTTTCGACAAGACAGTACGCATCTGGGATGCAGAGACTGGCGACGCAGTACTTAATCCCCTATGAGGTCACACAGATCGGGTGTGGTCTGTTGCGTTCTCATCTGATGGTCGCTGGATAGCCTCGTCGGATGGTGACAGGACAATGCGCATCTGGGATGCAAGGACTGGCGAAGCAGTACTCGAGCCAATGCGTAGTCATTCAAGTTGGGTGCGGTCAGTTGCGTTCTCTCCCGATGGTCGCCGGCTCGCCTCGGGCTCTAACGACATGGCGGTACGCATCTGGGATGCCGAGTCGCACACGGCATCGACCACCAACACTCCAAATTTCATACCAGGCAGGTTTCACTCTACCTTCCGCATATAGGCGGCTCAACTCATTGCGATACTGCAGGAACCCAGATAGAAGCTTTTTCGCCTCAGGTAGAGGCTGGAAATCTCCTCGTCACGACCGCGGAGCTCGCTCGCTATCTGCGTTCAGATTCAGTCGGCTGGGTGACTTCGACCGAAGGGAAACTGATTGTCTGGCTTCCGCCAGAACTGCGGGAGGTTGACGACTCGCTGATTTGCATATCACCTACCCGCATCCGGCGTCGGTTCGTGATTGATTTCGGCGCGTTTGTGTACGGAAGCTCATGGGCCTCGGTTGCTGCTGCTTTGCATGAGAAGAAATGATACGCATTTGAGTGTTCGAAATTACCACATGCTCGGCGCATAAGTCGAGGGCAAAATTCGCACCTAGTGTAGCCGCAAGTAGGAGCGAGCGCATAATAAGGAGGGCTAGATAGATGTGGGGCTTACGCGACCTAGAAGAGTTTCACGTCGCCCTATCGAGGCTTTAGAGGCTGGCTTGCTCAGGGTCGTTTATTATTGGAACGAGCCTAATTGCCAATTGCAGGATCCGGGCGCTAAACCGGATTTTGCTTCCGCTTTGCCCTCCCGTCCTGACTGCCACAATGGCATTGCGGCATACGCTCGGGAACCAGCAGCGGTTCCGCCATCGTCTGAAAGGTGCGCACTGATGATTGTACGCTCACAACGATTTAGTCAATATACGATACCATAGAAATCAACCTTGAGCCAGATAAATCGACATATGAGATTGTGGTCGAAATCCAGGTGGACTGCACTGGGATTCACAAGCTACCGACTGCGAAAAAAGGGAGGGTTCTACATTGGACCGACCTTCACCTGTCATGGTGGGTGAACTAGGTATCCCTTGCATTGCGCTAATTGTCTACCCTACAGCGACGTTTCTGAGAACTCGACGATCACCGTTCAGATCACAGAAGTGCATCCTATCAGGGCACGGAATCGAACGGGGAAAGCCACATACCAGATATCTGAAGTGATGAATCAGAATGAGGTGTCTATAAGTATGAGTATCTTATATGGTGCTGTTAACTGCCGCCTCATGCGCAACTTGAATTGCAGGGACCGAGAACGGAGTGTTCAAGGCACAGATAAAGTTTTTAGACGAGGAAGCGGCAAGTACGTTTTGAAGGCTCGGAGAGGGTAATGACACGGTATTTCAGGTCAAACGAGCGTTTGCAGAGGCCGTTGCGAAAGTTCAGCGGATGGAGAAACAACCAGGCGCACCCGGAAACGCCGGAAGAGTCGGGAATGCATTCTGTCGTGACTAAGCGTCCGGGTCCTTACCCCCGACTCTTACTCATGTTTCTCCGCTTCGTTATCTTCAAATGTCTCTCCCGCTCGCTTAGACTCGCTTGTACCACGTATGTAATCGCTTAGCCATTACTGTATGCGCTTCTATTTTACATT